>VDFB02169047.1:0-17032 GCA_007258455.2 Sequoia sempervirens
GAGGATCTTGGACATTGTTTCTGAAGATTTGGATTGGGGGATTGTTCTGAAGTTTTGGTTTGGGTTTTCTAAGAAGCGGAATTTATAGTGAAAGGTTGATTTCGGCTTCCGGCTTGTCTTATTCGGGAAGGAACCAGGTCGGCTTCCTTTTCGTTCTTCATTACGATATTCGTTAGATGCTTTATTTGCACTCTAATTCAGTGTTTGATTTTTCTTCTGCCACGATGATTTTGTTATGCTTGGTTTATGATTATAAATCAGTAATGCTAGATGAAATCACTGCTTTCCTTGGGCTTTCGATCTGCATGTCATTCGTGTATGCTGTCTAAAGTAGGGGTATTCGATATCGTTAATCCTTTGTCATTGTTATATGCATTTTGATAAACATTTTGTTCCTGCTTATACTTTTGAGTCTCTAAGCCTTTTACGGCTGCATCTGATCGGCCCTCTTTGTCAATGTTTTCATTTTGGTACCCTGTGTGTAGAGTCTCAGTCCATCGAATATCTATGTGGGGATTACCGAGTTGTCTAGTTGCAATTTGTATGGGAGACTTGATCTGTTCTCAGCATCTAGCAATCTGGGAGAAGTCCACCTTTAAGATCGTTTTGCTTTGCACCCTCGATGCACTCCACAAGAATATCATCGCCATCTCTTATGTTATTGTTTAAATGTTCTCAGGCTCCTTTATCTTTTATCGTTCTCCACGTAAGGTTGAGCCGCTGCTTGGACATTCTATAGGTGAACCCCAATCTCATTTATTGCTCATTAAAACCAGCCTAAGGAGGGAGGGTACCTGCCTTTTTGAATTAGTGAATATAGGTCAATTTAAGGATAGTAAGTTCTTTTCCTTGAATGTGGTAAGTTCGATCTGTTTCTCTTCACACTTTGTAGAAGTGGAAGCCTTAATGGTAGTCGTGTTTTGAGTTGGCTGATTTTATACCTCTCCCTTCTCCTCTTAGCCATGCGGTTTGGCTTTTGATTTTAAATTGTGACTTAGTTAATATGGGTTAGGGAATTGATACAAGATAGCCATCAGTGCGGTTGAAGCCCATCGTTTAATGATTAACTAAATATATATAATGCAACAAAGGTTACTGGTGTGTGAGACGTGAAATTCTCATTTGCTAAACCACTGTGACTGCATGCACCCAGGACATTAGCAAACCTTACAATGTTAGAGGTGTTCTAGAGTGCTTCATTAGTTTCAAGGTTCTTTTTGAGAGCTTCCTTGCAAGATCTATTTCATGTATTTTCTGTTATCCTTTCTTTCTCCAAGACGTGATATCCTTGAGGGCGTCTGCGAACAGTCAAAATTATCTTTTACTTAGAATTTGAATTTTGCACTCATGTTTACCACGGCAATACCATTTGCCTCAGAAGCTTCTCTGCCTATAATGGTCGCGCCCAGCGCATTCCTCCGTCCTCATAGATTGTCTTCCTCTTTTTTTTACGTCAGTCCTCCTACCATTAGAAGGGAGGGTACGCACGTCCGATCTGATTTATTAAATTATGCATAGGGGAGAATTCGATAGCCTGCATAAATGTTCCACATGATATTTATGTTTGCACTTTGTGTGCTTATATAGATAATTTAAAGTATGCGTAGGGAAGTTTACCTTTATTAGTATTTCAAAGTCAAGCTAAAGTTAGCATAGTGAGGGACTTCTTTTAGGGCCACGTATATCTTCCTTAAGGAGACTTTGCTTATTAAATGGTTTTATGAGTTTACTCTTCCTTTATTTAGTTATTATTTATAGTAAAGCTACTTCCAAGGTGTAGGAAGAAGAGCCTAGCTTTAGGAGTATTAAATAAATAGGTAATTTATGACCTTAGGTTTTTAGAAAGAAAAACATAAGTTTTGATAATTTTAAATGTGGTTTTATTTATTTATAACCTTTCTTTAAGATAAAATAGATGGAACATATATTTTTATTATACTCATATGAATATACACATATAATACAAGATGGGTAATTTGAAAATAAAACATATATTTATTCATATGTAATTATTTTATTAGAAAGTAATTTGTATTTAGATATTTGCAAAATACGGTTATATTCATGTTTACTATTATTTAAAAATGGATTGTATTTAATATAGTATGATTTCTTTTATTAGTTTAACTGATTTTATAATGATGTTCAAATAATATGTAAATTGATTCTTAAGAATGTCTTTGAAATTGGTAAATTTGAATAAAGGTATTGGTTAGTATTTTTGTTTGAGGTAAGGAGATAGAATAGTTAATTAAGGGAAGTGAATTTGTTGCTTACCGTGATAATAGAATGTTGTTTAATTTACATATACATATATTTGTATGAAATTAGTTTTGGATCATTGTTTTCATATTTAGAAGCTGATAAGGAAAACGGGATTACAATTGAGTTGGATGATGTGATTGTTTGTTAAATGTTTTGATATAGAATGTGGAAGTGATGTCTCTGCGCTTACCAGTTATTGTGATTTCTTTTATATTGTATTTCGGGGTTTAGGTGATTATCCCTTAACTTTCTATCTATTCAAAATAAAGGGGTTACATGATGTGTAATTTTAATTGCTTGAGTTGAATTATCTTGCTTGACTTTGTGTGATGGAAATTTGTATTTGATTTATCTTATGTTTAATTTAGGTTGAACTTTTGTACAAGTTTGAAAGTATGACTTGTTTTGGCATATTGAGTTATTTTGGTTCTTGGGTAGATATTGATGTACCTCCAGGGGCTAGGGGAAAAGGTGTGTGGGTGCACGTTTGTTGTTGTTGCACCTTTCTTGTCTATCTTTATACCTCATGGATGTTGTGTGGGTGGTACCTCCTTGTATATGGGTTTTGATGCCTGGAGAGTCACGAGATGGCCGTGCCTCATGTGTTATGTTTTATAATGAATTTCTTTATGTCTTGAGGATTGAGGTACACCCATTGGTTTCTGTGATTTTTGAGTAACCATAGGGGAGAGTGGCTCTTCTCGGGGCTAGAGTACAAGTGGTCACCCTTGAAAGAGTTTCCATAAATAAGTGATAACCTAATTAATGTATCTAGTGGGTTGGGTTAGTTAACACATAACAAGATAAAAACATGCACCTCACCCCTACCGTTAGCGCTCTCAAAGGTTAAGGATGGGTGGGAAGACCTGGTTGGTAAGGTCACTACCTTGTCTTTGTGAAAGGTAAGTGGCTCCGCATGAGCAACCCTATGGGGCGGCACCTTGAAATAGGATGTGTGGATAACCATAGATGGAGGCGGCTCCTTGAGCTAGGTTGTCTGGATAATCCATGTATAGATGGAGGCGGCACCTTGCGATAGGTAGTCTGGTGAATTCATATAAGGCCATGCGATGACACTCTCCCACTATGCCCTTTGTCTCTCTTGTTTTGTTTCCTCTGGAGTTGTCTCTTATAGTTGGTTATTATCATTGTTGTTTATTGATGTGGATGAAAGGCATCTGGTATATTTATTGTTGGTTGATTTTGCAGTCTCTTTTGGTGAGTTCTTGGATTCTATTGTTGTCGACACCTCTTATGGTTATTTAGTGTTGATCTATAATATTTGTGATTGATTCTTGTTGGACATTTTATTACTCTTGTTGTGGTTATGTGTTGGATATGTCATGGGTTAATATCTTGTGATTTATTATCTCTTTTGTGGAGTCTTGTTTATCTTTGGTTCCTTTGACTTCTTGGGTGAGGATCTTTCTTGTTTACTCCAAGCACGGGGGTGGTCGGGTGGAACGTGCTACGCACCCCATTGGGTCCCCATTCGAAGCTCGAGATATGCAGAGTTGAACCTGTTGCAGTGACTTCTAAGTTATGTCAGAGTTTGATCCAGCTTATAGCTTTGTATTCCTTCAATTTCAGATTTATCTTTCCTTGTTATTATACTCTTTCCATAGATGTTGGGGAACAATATTGTATTGATGTAAACCTTGAACAATGTATCTTCGTATTGTTAATGCATGACCCATGTTCGGGTCATTTGATTGGGTGTATGTCTATCCCTCATGTAATGTAAGATAGAGTTATGAAAAGTGATGCAACTATGTGGCCCCAAGGAACATTGTTATATGTTGTACTTATATTTTTCATTTCATGGGATGTATGTTGTTGCATATTATTTCTTAAAAAAAAAAAAATTGTGTCTTAAATGCTTGTATGTTAGTTTCCTTTGGGGTTGCATGGCGGGGCATTACAACATGGTATCAGAGCCTAGGTTCATACACTGGGCACTATGAGCCCATTATGTTGACCTTGCATTTAGACTTTCAAGTTTTGTGATGTGAGTTTGTGTGTGAATATGATGAGTAGTTCGTGATTAAGTTTGTATTTTATGTTGGTTTTATTTCTATCACCTTGTTCATCTTTGTGACCCTTTTTCCTTGGTGTTGTGTGTAGAATGCCTAGAGGACGTGGTCGAGCTTGGGGTCAGGGTATAGGTCAGCAAGGTGGTCATGGAGTTATTCGTCAGAACACTCCTTCCTTGAGTTCCCATGAGAATGATCATGAGGAACACTTGGGCCCTCATATTCATTCATTGCTTGAAGAGATCATTATCCGACTTGGCCCTAGACAGGAAAGAAATCAACAGATGGTTAGGGCAATGGAAGAGCTCCGTAGGCGAAGGAATATTTCTGTGATAGTGGGACTTATGATGGACCTTGTGAGGGAACGTTCTCCTACCTTCCCTAGTTTTTGAGGCGGTTTGGAGGATGGGATTGTGATGTTTGGTGTCGAGACTGGTGGTCGTCATTCATATAGGAGAATCCAAAATTGGTTGCGAGCCAGACTTTATCGTCTTGACCAGTCAGCTCAGAGCATACGAACTACATCTAGTAGAGGTAGATTCTGACAACTCAGGGTAATTCCTCAAGGTAGACGAAATGGTAGTAATGTAGGATGTTACTCTTGCGGCCAACAAGGCCACCTGGCTAGACAATGTTCATACAGAAATGCACCTAGTTTCAACCAGAGGTCAGTAGCCACAGAGCCAACAGGGGGTGATGCAGTTAGGTCCCACATTTTGACTTCAGTAGAGGATATTCAGCAGGTAGAACTTCAAGGCGTAAACATGGAAATGGTTGGTAGTGGTCAGGTAGATGACTTGGGAGTCGATGGAAACCCCGTGGTATAGGAGACCGAGATGTAGTGCTCTCGTGTGGTTATCTTTACATTAATACTTTTTATATGTTTTGATACCGTAAGACTTTGTTAGTGCTTGTGCACTCTCTAGTTTTGATTGGTTGTCAATGTATGTGACTGGGATAATTGTGATACCTTGTTTTGTTGTTGTGTTTATGGAGGAATGAATTGTATTTCTTGTGGTATCTAGCTAAAAATGTTGTAAGAACTGGTGTTGAATAATGGATAAAGTGGAGTGCTTTGTGTGAAAATGATGGGAGTTAGCAAAAATGTGTGTTTGTGTGGATAATTATGCTATGTGTATATGGAAGTGCAGTATCTTGAGGTTAAAATGAAGTTTGAATTATTGATACTAATGTGTTATGTTCTATTATAGTTTGTGAATTTTTGGGTAGTTAGCTTTGGAAATTTAGTGATAATGTAATGAAATTGGGATTTATAGAGATAGATATTTATAATGTCAAGTAGTAGTCTGTTTGATACAACATATGAAATGAATCCATGGTTAGGATCAATATGTGAATGTTTTTCTAATTGATGTATATAGAAAATTGTTACAAATTATTAGAATTGTTTTGATTATTGTGTGTGGTCTGGTGAGAGGGACAGTGTAGTATCACTCGCTTGCGAGTGCCCTACTACATTGCAATTTCCTCTCACGGTGTGTTTGCGATATATATATTGTGCACAATGTTTTCTTTTATGCAGGATTGCAGGGATTAAGCCTCGATTCCACCTGCATTGTCAGGACAGGGCGAGCATCATCAACACCCAATGGGTATGACGTGGAAAATTGGAGTTGACAAGAAAGTTCCTCACCCTTGTTCGTCACCCGTCCTTGTGGTTAAAAATGTGGTTTATTTGCAACCCTGTCATCATTTTGGTATTGTTTCGTTTCTTTTTGAGTCATTGAGTTTCAATTGGTTAGTTGATGACATTTACATGTTGATATGGTTATAGTTATTGCTCTGTTGTGATTTTGTTTGCACACTTTTTGCTTCACCATATGACTTCCAGGAGTAAGTCGAAGTCTAGGGGGGGAGGATGTAGTGCCCCTCCATGGTAGTCCATCTGGAGAATTGGGTAAGTTTCTATTTATGTTATCATTGATTTGTGTGTTAATGGTTCAGGCGATAAACGTAATGGTTTGATAGCGTTATTTACTCAATTAATTAAATTAGTATTGATTAAATAAAATTGGATATTATAATAATAATTAAATAAATTAGTCTTATGGAATATTGAGTAAATAGGTTATTATTAAATAAATAAATTAATTTGTTTTGAAAAAAGTATTGTTTTAATGGTATCCGATAAGAATTAATGATTTATTGGTTGTTCGAAGATAATTAATTAAATTTCAAGGTTGTTTAAAATAAAATAAGAAATTAAAGAAATAGAAGGATGTGATTTTGAACTGATTGGTAAAAGCAGGGAAAAGAGGGAAAAAAATACAAAAGCGTGCACATGCACGACTTGAGATAGGAACGTAATCAAGAAACTTGTTTTATTGTGAAAAGATTGCCTAATTTGTCTAAAGAAAAACAAAACAAAACAAAGGCAAACGAAAACAAAAAACAAAATAAAAATAAAGATAAAAGATTCGGAGGAGGGAAAAAGATGGAAGGGATCTTGGACATTGTTTTACGAAGATTTGGATTGGGGGATTGTTAGAAGTTTTGTTTGGGTTTTTCTAAAGCGAGTATAATTGAAAGGTTGATTTAAACTGAAGCATGCTTATTATTGAGGAAGGAACAGTCGGCTTCCTTTTTCGTTCTCCCTAAATGCTGATATTAGTTAGATGCTTTATTTACACTAATTCAGTGTTTGTTTTCTTACATAGATGATTTTGTTATGCTTGGTTTATGATTATATAATCAGTAATACTAGATAAAAGTCTTTTCAGCAAGACTACGTCACATGTCGACCCGTGTATCGTCTAAAAGAGTAGAATTATTGATATAGTTGTCCACGTGTTTGGTATGTCCACTGCATTTTGAAGTAAGAAACATTTTGTTTTCTGCTTATACTTTTGAGTCTCTAAGCCTTTTACGGCTGCATCTGATCGGCCCTCTTTGTCAATGTTTTCATTTTGGTACCCTGTGTGTAGAGTCTCAGTCCATCGAATATCTATGTGGGGATTACCGAGTTGTCTAGTTGCAATTTGTATGGGAGACTTGATCTGTTCTCAGCATCTAGCAATCTGGGAGAAGTCCACCTTTAAGATCATTTTGCTTTGCACCCTCGATGCACTCCACAAGAATATCATCGCCATCTCTTATGTTATTGTTTAAATGTTCTCAGGCTCCTTTATCTTTTATCGTTCTCCACGTAAGGTTGAGCCGCTGCTTGGACATTCTATAGGTGAACCCCAATCTCATTTATTGCTCATTAAAACCAGCCTAAGGAGGGAGGGTACCTGCCTTTTTGAATTAGTGAATATAGGTCAATTTAAGGACAGTAAGTTCTTTTCCTTGAATGTGAAGTGGTTCGATCTGTTTTCTCTTCTCTGCCTGTAGAAGTCGGCCTTAATGGTAGATGCGTGTTTTGAGTTGAAAGCTGAAATTTCTCCTCTCCCTTCTCCTCTTAGCCATGCCAGTTTAGCTTTGATTTTAAATTGGCAGCTTAGTAATATGGGTTAGGGTGTCCCCAAGATAGCCATCACTGGTACGAGGATCAGCCGCATGCGTTTAATGATTAACTAAATATATATAATGCAACAAAGTTTACTGGTGTGTGAGACGTGAAATTCTCATTTGCTAAACCACTGTGACTGCATGCACCCAGGACATTAGCAAACCTTACAATGTTAGAGGTGTTCTAGAGTGCTTCATTAGTTCAAGGTTCTTTTTGAGAGCTTCCTGGCAAGATCTATTTCATGTATTTTCTGTTATCCTTTCTTTCTCCAAGACGTGATATCCTTGAGGGCGTCTGCGAACAGTCAAAATTATCTTTTACTTAGAATTTTAATTTTGCACTCATGTTTACCACGGCAATACCATTTGCCTCAGAAGCTTCTCTGCCTATAATGGTCGCGCCCAGCGCATTCCTCCGTCCTCACAGATTGTCTTCCTCTTTTACGTCAGGTCCTCTACCACCATTAGAAGAGATGCGCGTCCCGATCTGATTTATTAAATTCCATGCATGGGGGAGTCGATAGCCCATAGTAAATATTCCACGTGATATTTATATTTGCACTTTAATGTGTATATATAGATAATTTAAGGGTATCGCGTAGGGGAAGTTTATCTTTTATTAGTATTCAAAGTCAAAATGCAAACCTTAGCATAGTGAGGGACTCTTTTAGGGCCATGTATATGGAGACTTTTCTTAGTTAATGGTTTTGTGAGTTTACTTTTCTTTTATTTTGAATTATTATTTATAGTAAAGGGCCTTTGAGATGTAGGAAGATCCTAGCTTTACAGGAATTATTAAATAAATAGGTAATTTATGACCTTAGGTTTTTAGAAAGAAAAACATAAGTTTTGATAATTTTAAATGTGGTTTTATTTATTTATAACCTTTCTTTAAGATAAAATAGATGGAACATATATTTTTATTATACTCATATGAATATACACATATAATACAAGATGGGTAATTTGAAAATAAAACATATATTTATTCATATGTAATTATTTTATTAGAAAGTAATTTGTATTTAGATATTTGCAAAATACGGTTATATTCATGTTTACTATTATTTAAAAATGGATTGTATTTAATATAGTATGATTTCTTTTATTAGTTTAACTGATTTTATAATGATGTTCAAATAATATGTAAATTGATTCTTAAGAATGTCTTTGAAATTAGTAAATTTGAATAAAGGTATTGGTTAGTATTTTTGTTTGAGGTAAGGAGATAGAATAGTTAATTAAGGGAAGTGAATTTGTTGCTTACCGTGATAATCGAATGTTGTTTAATTTACATATACATATATTTGTATGAAATTAGTTTTGGATCATTGTTTTCATATTTAGAAGCTGATAAGGCAAACGAGATTACATTTGAGTTGGATGATGTGATTGTTTGTTAAATGTTTTGATATAGAATGTGGAAGTGATGTCTCTGCGCTTACCAGTTATTGTGATTTCTTTTATATTGTATTTCGGGGTTTAGGTGATTATCCCTTAACTTTCTATCTATTCAAAATAAAGGGGTTACATGATGTGTAATTTTAATTGCTTGAGTTGAATTATCTTGCTTGACTTTGTGTGATGGAAATTTGTATTTGATTTGTCTTATGTTTAATTTAGGTTGAACTTTTGTTCAAGTTTGAAAGTATGACTTGAATTGGCATAATAAGTTATTTTGGTTCTTGGGAAGATATTTATGTACCTCCAGAGGCTAGGGGAAGTGGTGTGTGTGTGCTCGTTTGTTGTTGTACCTTTTTGTTTATCTTTTTACCTCATGAATATTTGTGTGGGTAGTACCTCCTGGTTTATGGATTTTTGATGCTTGGATAGCCACGAGATGGTCATGCATCATGTGTATGTTTTAAGAATGTCTTTATGTCTTGAGGATTGAGGTACACCCGTTGGTTTCTTTGATTTTAGGGTAACCGTAGGGGAGAGTGGCTCTTCTTGGGACCAGTGTACAAGTGGTGACCCTTGAAAGAGTTTCCTTAAATAAGTGATAACCTAATTAATGTATCTAGTGGGTTGGGTTAGTTAACACATAACAAGATAAAAACATGCACCTCACCCCTGCCGTTAGTGCTTTCAAAGGCTAAGGACGGGTGGGAAGACCTGGTTGGTAAGGTCACTACCTTGTCTCTATGAAAGGTAAGTGGCTCCGCATGAGTAACCCTATGGGGCGGCACCTTGAAATAGGATGTCTGGATAACCATAGATGGAGGCGGCTCCTTGAGCTAGGTTGTCTGGATAATCCATGAATAGATGGAGGCGGCACCTTGTGATAGGTAGTCTGGCGAATTCATATAAGGCCATGTGATGACACTCTCCCACTATGCCCTTTGTCTCTCATGTTCTTGTTGCCTCTGGATTTGTTTAGTATTGTTGATGTTTGTTGATGTGGATGAAAGGTGCCCTTGGATATTTATTGTTGGATGATTTTGCAATCTCATTTGGAGAGTTTTGGATTCTATTGTTTCGGCACCTCTTATAGTTGTTTAGTGTTGATCTATAATATTGGCGATTGATTCTTGTTGGACATTTTATTACTCTTGTTGTGGTTATGTGTTGGCAATGTTATGGGTTAATATCTTGTGATTTGTTATCTCTTTTGTGGAGTCTTGTTTATCTTTGGTTCTTTTGACTTCTTGGGTGAGGATCTTTCTTGTTTACTCCAAGAATGGGGGTGGTCGGGTGGAACGTGCTACGCACCCCATTGGGTCCCCATCTGAAGGTCGAGATGCACAAAGATGTACCTGTTGCAGTGAATTCTAAGTTATGTCAGAGTTCGATCCAGCTTATAGCTTTGTATTCCTTCAATTTCAGATTTATCTTTCCATGTTATTATACTCTTCCCATAGATGTTGGGGAACAATATTGTATTAATGTTAACCTTGAAGCAATGTATCTTCGTATTGTTAATGTATGATCCATGTTCAGGTCATTTGATTTGGTGTATGTCTATCCCTCATGTAATGTAAGATAGAGTTATGAAAAGTGATGCAACTATGTGGCCCCAAGGAACATTGTTATATGTTGTACTTATATTGTTCATTTCATGTGATGTATGTTGTTGCATATTATTTCCTTTAAAAAAAAAATTGTGCCTTAAATGCTTGTATGTTAGTTTCCTTTGGGGTTGCATGAAGTAGACATTCTGACATGGTATGGAGCCAAGGTTCGCCTGCTTGGGCACTATGTTGTGCTCACTATGTCATAGCTTAGACCCATGAATTTTTAAGGGGTTTCCCCTTTCGTTTGTCATTCTTGTGAACCCTAAGTTCTTGATTAGCTTGTGTCGGTAGGATGGTGCTTAGGAAACCGATGGGAAAGGATAGGACCCTCAGTATAGTGCGCAATGCACCGATATCCTCCATGTCGGGTATGCACTATGGACTCTTGTGTTGTGTCATGTGGTTTTTAGTGATGTGAGTTATGTGTATGCATATGTCAAGTGTGCATGGAGTCTGCCTTTTATTGTCCTAAATCTGTGAAGGTGTAGAGTTCTTTTCTATTCTTGAAATTTTTGTGAAATTTGGAGTTGTATAATGTTTAAAATAAGGTTCTTGTGTTAAAATGTTGAGTTTGACATAGAAATTGAGTTTGTGTGAGTAATTATACTATGATTTTTTAGTAAAATATAGTATTTTAAAAAGGTTAAAATGAAGTTTGAATTATTGATACTAATGTGTTATGTGCTACTGTAGTTTGTGAATTTTTAGGTAGTTGGCTTTGGAAATTTAGTGATAATGTAATGGAATTGGGATGTATAGAGATAGATACTTATAATGTCTAGTAGTAGTCTATTTTTGATACAACATATGAAATGAATCCATGGTTAGGATCATGATATGAATGTTCTTCTAACTGATATATAGCAAATTGTTACAAATTATTAGAATTGTTTTTACTATTGTGTGTGGTCTGGTGAGAGGGACAGTGTAGTATCACTCGCTTGTGAGTGCCCTACTACATTGCAATTTCCTCTCATGGTGTGTTTGCAATGTATATATTGTGCACAATGTTTCTTTGTATGCAGGATTGTAGGGATTAAGCCTCGATTCCACCTGCATTGTCAGGACAGGGCGAGCATCATAAAACACCCAATGGGTATGACATGGAAAAATGGAGTTGACAAGAAAGTTCCTCACCCTTGTTCATCACCCAATCCTTGTGGTTAACAATGTGGTTTATTTGCAACCCTGTCATCATTTTGGTATTGTTTCTTTTCTTTTTGAGTCAGTGAATTTCAATTGGCTAGTTGATGACATTTACGTGTTGATATGGTTGTTGTTATTGCTCTGTTGTGATTTTGTTTGCACACATTTTGCTTCACCGTCGACTTCCAGGAGTAAGTCGAAGTCTAGGGGGGGAGGATGTAGTGCCCCTCCATGGTAGTCCATCTAGAGAATTGGGTAAGTGTCTATTTATGTTATCGTCGATTGGTGTGTTAATGGTTCAAGTGATAAACGTAATGTTTTGATAGCGTTATTTACTCAATTAATTAAATTAGTATTGATTAAATAAAATTGGATATTATAATGATAATTAAATAAATTAGTTTTATGGAATATTGAGTAAATAGGTTATTATTAAATAAATAAATTAATTGTTTTGAAAAAGTATTGTTTTTAATGGTATCCGATAAGAATTAATAATTTATTGGTTGTTCGTAGATAATTAATTAAATTAAAATTAAATTTTCAAGGTTGTTTAAAATAAATTAATTGTTATTGTAACTATATCAATATTTAGTTATAGTTGATAATTTAGTTCTAGGAAAAGATAACAATTTAAATACGATAAAGAAATCAAATAAAGTTAAGTGATCTTATCAACTGGATAAAAATGGAATGAAAAATGATTTTTAAATGAGGTAAAAGAAATAAGATTTTCAATCGAGTTTTTAAAGCTTAAAAATAAGATTTCAAACGATTTGAAAAGCAAGGAAAAAGGATAGAAAGATTTGGCATGCGAGTGCATGCAGAATTTCGAGTTAATGGTTAAAAAAATAAATTACTATTTTATTAGAGTTTTTTGAAGTTTTTAAGGGGGATTTTTGCCTCAGAAAGGGGAGGTTTTGTTTTGGTTCCCGAAGGGAAAAGAAAAGGAGGTGGGTTCTGGAGGAGGAAATTCGAGGGCCTGGCATGCGAATGTGGAGGATTTCGCTGCTCTGTAAATACTGTAAGTTGTAAATATTCTAACCCTGATGTTGGATTTTCGATGTTCATATCCCTATATCCTGTAATTGGAAATCAATGGAAATGGTTGGAACATACGTGTGGATATATATATAAAATATGTTTTGTTACCAAAGTTGTTCTTTTTTTTGTTTTCTTTCATACCATTCAATTTCTGGTAGCTCACCATTTGTTCTTAATGCAAGTCATCCGATATCATAAAGGTTCCATTCATTTTGATTTTGTTAGCTCATCTTTTGGAATTTGAGTCATTCCTCCCAGCTTTAGATCGGTTGGCCTAATAAAATTATTGTAAAGCTTGGTGTAAACCTCTATTAGCTGTTTTTGGCTTATTCTTCCAGTGTCAGCGCTTATAGAATAAAGCTTGTTGCTTCGTTATTGCTGTAGAGTGCGAGTTTGTCTTCAAGAATTTACCATAGGTTTCCAAAGCCATGCGCTTGCATTGTCCGGGTGCGTTAGAATTGGAATTTTTTTTTTAGGCAATGGTATGTCAATTTGCTGGGTAATCATATGGCTGCAATTTGTGTGCCTTGTCCATGTTTTCTTATTCTGTGTACTTGTATGCCTCCATTCTTTGGATTCGCTTTGTCTCCTATACTTCTTGCGCTCTGTTTACATAATCTCCTTTAATTCAAACTGCCTTTGTCTCCTTGCAACAGCCGTTCACCATGGTGGTGTCCCTATTGGAAATTTCTATCTTCTTTTAGTGGATTTCTTTCACTCAGATTTTCTTTGCTTGGCCATGGTGTGTAAACTCCAACTTGTTAGCCAATATAATTGCCAATTGAACTGTTGTGTAGTGGCTGCTGTTAGGACTTTGTAATCAATGTCTTGAATCTAGAAATAACTTGCTGTCTCCATTCGCCAGGCCATTTTCTCCAGCGCTGCATAGGTTTCCTGTGTGCGAATGTTAACCTTTCATTATGGTGGCAGATAAATGTTTCTGTTTCTTTCCTTCCGCAACAGTAAGTAAAAGTTTCTATCTGGAGATACCCTGCTAATTTTTTTTATGGTCATTTTAATCCTCAGTTGGTTCACCATTCTTCTCCTCTCCCTTCTCCTCTTAGCCATGCCAGTTTAGCATCGATTTTAAATTGGCAGCTTAGTAATATGGTTTAGGGTGTCCCCAAGATAGCCATCACTGGTACGAGGATCAGCCGCATGCGTTTAATGATTACCTATATATATTTAATGCAACAAAGGTTACTGGTGTGTGAGATGTGAAATTCTCATTCACTAAACCACTGTGACTGCAAGCACCCAGGACATTAGCAAACCTTACAATGTTAGAGGTATTCTAGAGTTCTTCATTAGTTCAAGGTTTTTGAGAGCTTCCTTGCAAGATCTATTTCATGTATATTCTGTTATCCTTTCTTTCTCCAAGACATGATATCCTTGAGGGTGTCTGCGAACAGTCAAAATTATCTTTTACTTAGAATTTGAACTTTGCACCCACGTTTACCACGGCAATACCATTTGCCTCAGAAGCTTCTCTGCCTATAAAGGCCGCACCCAGCGCATTCCTCCATTGTCTTTCTTTTTTTTTTTTATGTCAGTCCTCCTACCATTAGAAGGGAGGGTACGCACGTCTGATCTGATTTATTTAAATTATGCATAGGGGAGAACTAGATAGCCTGCATCAATGTTCCACAGGATATTTATGTTTGCACTTTGTGTGCTTATATAGATAATTTAAGGTATGCGTAGGGAATTTTATCTTTGTTAGTATTTCAAAGTCAAGCTAAAGTTATCATAGTGAGGGACTTCTTTTAAGGGCCACGTATATCTTCCTTAAGGAGACTTTTTTTTTTAACTGGTTTTATGAGTTTACTTTTCTTTTATTTAGTTATTATTTATAGTAAAGCTACTTCCAAGGTGTAGGAAGAAGATCCTAGCTTTAGGAGTATTAAATAAATAGGTAATTTATGACCTTAGGTTTTTAGAAAGGAAAACATAAGTTTGCTAATTTTAAATGTGGTTTTATTTATTTATAACCTTTCTTTAAGATAAAATAGATGGAACATATATTTTTATTATACTCATATGAATAAACACATATAATACAAGATGGGTAATTTGTAAATAAAACATATATTTATTCATATGTAATTATTTTATTGAAAGTAATTTGTATTTAGATATTCGCAAAATACGTTTATATTCATGTTTGCTATTATTTAAAAATGGATTGTATTTTATATAGTATGATTTCTTTTATTAGTTTAAGTGATTTTATAATGATCAAATAATATGTAAATTGATTCTTAAGAATGTCTTTGAAATTAGTAAATTTGAATAAACGTATTGGTTAGTATTTTGTTTGAGGTAAGGAGATAGAATAGTTAATTAAGGGAAGTGAATTTGTTGCTTACCGTGATAATTGACTGTTGTTAAATTTACATATCCATATATTTGTATGACATTAGTTTTGGATCATTGTTTTCATATTTAGAAGCTGATAAGGCAAATGGGATTACATTGGAGTTGGATGATGTGATTGTTTGTTAAATGTTTTGATATAGAATGTGGAAGTGATGTCTCTGCGCTCGCCAGTTATTGTGATTTCTTGTATATTGTATTTCGGGGTTTAGGTGATTATCCCTTAACTTTCTATTTATTCAAAATAAAGGGGTTATATGATGTGTAATTTTAATTGTTTGAGTTGAATTATCTTGCTTGACTTTGTGTGATGGAAATTTGTATTTGATTTTTCTTATGTTTAATTTAGGTTGAACTCTTGTTCAAGTTTGAAGGTATGACTTGATTTTGCATATTGAGTTATTTTGGTTCTTGGGTAGATATTGATGTACCTCCAGGGGCTAAGGAAAATGGTGTGTGTGTGTGCATGTTTGTAGTTGCACCTTCTTGTCTATCTTTATACCTCATGGATTTTTGTGTGGGTGGTACCTCCTTGTATATGGGTTTTGATGCTTGGAGAGTCAAGAGATGGCTGTGCCTCGTGTGTTATGTTTTATAAGGAATTTCTTTATGTCTTGAGAATTGAGGTACACCTGTTGGTTTCTTTGATTTTAGAGTAACCGTAGGGGAGAGTGGCTCTTCTTGGGACCAGTGTACAAGTGGTGACCCTTGAAAGAGTTTCCTTAAATAAGTGATAACCTAATTAATGTATCTAGTGGGTTGGGTTAGTTAACACATAACAAGATAAAAATATGCACCTCACCCCTACCGTTAGCGCTCTCAAAGGTTAAGGATGGGTGGGAAGACCTGGTTGGTAAGGTCACTACCTTGTCTTTGTGAAAGGTAAGTGGATCCGCATGAGCAACCCTATGGGGCGGCACCTTGAAATAGGATGTCTGGATAACCATAGATGGAGGCGGCTCCTTGAGCTAGGTTGTCTGGATAATCCATGTATGGATGGAGGCGGCACCTTGCGATAGGTAGTCTGGTGAATTCATATAAGGCCATGCGATGACACTCTCCCACTATGCCCTTTGTCTCTCTTGTTTTGTTGCCTCTGGAGTTGTCTCTTATAGTTGGTTATTATCATTGTTGTTTATTGATGTGGATGAAAGGCATCTGGTATATTTATTGTTGGTTGATTTTGCAGACTCTTTTGGTGAGTTCTTGGATTCTATTGTTGTCGACACCTCTTATGGTTATTTAGTGTTGATCTATAATATTTGTGATTGATTCTTGTTGGAAATTTTATTACTCTTGTTGTGGTTATGTGTTGGATATGTCATGGGTTAATATCTTGTGATTTGTTATCTCTTTTGTGGAGTCTTGTTTATCTTTGGTTCCTTTGACTTCTTGGGTGAGGATCTTTCTTGTTTACTCCAAGCACGGGGGTGGTCGGGTGGAACGTGCTATGCACCCCATTGGGTCCCTATCCGAAGGTCGAGATGCACAAAGATGTACCTGTTGCAGTGAATTCTAAGTTATGTCAGAGTTTGATCCAGCTTATAGCTTTGTATTCCTTCAATTTCAGATTTATCTTTCCATGTTATTATATCCTTCCCATAGATGTTGGGAAACAACATCAAGTATTGATGTTAACCTTGATGCAATGTATCTTTGTATTGTTATTGCATGATCCATGTT
>VDFB02169048.1:0-16120 GCA_007258455.2 Sequoia sempervirens
AATATGTGAGATTTTAATATCAACAAAGGATCTAATGATGGAAAGGGCATATTCAATTAAATGCACAATAGACCATGATGGAGGAACAACCTTTAGGAGATAGTTTATAATATTGAGGGAGTCTCATTCTAACTAGAGCTTAGTCACCCCCACATCTTTAGCAAGCAAAAGGCCATGATAGGCTATTGTTGCCTCTACAAAGTGGTTTTTCTAGGTTCCCAAAGGGAGCGCCATGGCAAAGACAAACCTACCATTTTCATCATGTCACACTCCCCCACAACTAACAAGTCTCAGATTCCCTTTCAAGCACATGATTATTGTTGTTGTATATGCAGATGATATTATATTTGGTAGTAGCAATGATAAAATGTGTAAAACATTTTCTACACATATGCAAGATGAATTTGAGATGTCAATACTAGGAGAATTGTCATTTTTCATTGGTTTACAAGTTACACAAATAGATGATGGGATATTCATATCTCAAACTAAATATGCAAAGGAAATACTCAAGAAATTTGGCATGGAAGATAGCAGACGGGTATGTGCAGGATCATGATGGGCCAAAAAGTGGCAATATGATGGGTATGAGTAGGGCATGTGGCTGAAGACTTTTTTTTACCCAAAATTGATGAAACAAAAAGGGTTTTTAAAGGAGATTCTCAGCTTTCCACCAATATAAATTATGCTTTACTTTGAATTTAATAAATAATTATTATTCATTTTGTATTTGAATTACAAATAAAGTCCTGATTGGTTGGCTGATTGAAAAACATCTATAACTTTCACACATATCACATTTTTTGAACCCAAAACATGTGTCACATTCTATGCTTTGCATACTATAGGATTAAAAAAAAAAGGAATTTCATGAAGTTTTGACCAAGTTAAGGTGGTTAGACATACAAACTTTTATATTTTTAAAATTTGTAATAAAAATTCATAATTAATTATTTACTTGGGAAAAATTACAAAAATATATGCATCACATCGGGACATGAGTCTTCTACTTATATCTAAAATCTTATAAAAAAATATTATCATTTTATTGTGGTTAGGTTGGTTAGACGGACACCTTACCTACTTCTATTTTTCCCTCAAATTTAAGTACCACTACATTGAAATTTCAAATTTTCACCAAATAGATTTTAAAAAAAATAAACCTAGTAGTTTAGAAACTAGATTCAATTTTGTACAGTTCTATTCTTACATATTTTTGAAATAATATAGACAAATTATTCAAATTTTTACATCAAGTTGCCCAAATCTGATTTTTCTAAATTTTTTGCCACTTAAGGGCCTATTTTTTCTATGATGATCCTGCACATACCCAGACCAGTCAATACCCCCATGATAACTAGCTGTAAGTTGAGAAAAAATGATGAGTCCCTAGATGCAAATCAGACAATGTATAGGTCAATGATTGGAAGTTTGTTGTACTTAACTACATCAAGGCTTGACATAATGCAAGCAGTATGTATGACATCAAGGTTTTAGGCTGCACCAAAGGAGTCGCATGTTAATGCAGTAAAAATAATTTTTAAATATGTCAAAAACATTGTTGATTATGGGTTGTGGTATCTAGGAAGTGAAGATTTCACCTTGACAACATATACAAAAGCATATTGGGCCGGATGTGTAGATGATAGGAAGAGCACAAGTGGTGGAGTGTTCTTTTTAGGAAATAGACTAGTTTCTTGGATGATTAAAAAACAAGAGTCAGTCAATCTATTCACAATAGAAATAGAATATGTAGTTGCAGCCGTGTGCTATACTCAGGTTCTATGGATGAAGCAAACACTTAAGGAAATTAAGGTAGAGTATAGTGAACCTATCTCTATTCTTTGTGATAATTCAAGTGCCATTAACATCTCAAAGAATATAGTGATGCACTCTAGAACAAAGCACATATCCATAAAGTATCACTTCATTAGAGAGAAGGTTGCAGATAAAGAGGTCAACATGGAATATGTTCCCACCAAAGAAAAAGTGGCTAAAATTTTCACCAAACCTCTTCCAAAGGATCAATTTAATATCTGAAGTAGAATTTGGGAGTAATTTCTCCCACATCATATCACTAAATATTAGTGATAGGGCATGCATCCAGGGGGAGCTTCATTGGTTCTTCAATTTTCCAAGACAAGTAGCGATAGATCAAGTCAAGTAAAACTTGTTTTACAAACTTCTAATGACTTGATGGTTGTAGCATCAAGGATCCCCACTTTCTCTTTGAATTTCTTGTCAAAGAGGGAGTATGTTTTTGGGGGGAGTGTTCCCTTTTCCATTGATGCCAAAGGGGGAGAAAGTTGTGTAAATGTGCAAATGCTCAAGAAATTGAGCAAGGGGAAGAAAGTAAAGATGATATTGGTACAAAGTATGGAGTGTAATATCCTTAATTGGTATAGGGCTTCTCAATAACTGGTACAAAGCATGAATTGGTATTGGATTCAAATGATATGGGCTAAGAGAGCATTTTGGTTTTGTCATCAATGAAAAAGGGGGAGATTGTTGGCATATTTTTGTCATTGATGTCAAAAGGGGGATGTTTGTGGGATATCCTACCTAGGAGGTTGATAATGTTGGGTTGAGAGGATAACTTCAAATGTGTATAGTCATGGTGATGAAAAAAATTATATTTCAATGATGAATGTCTATCAGTAGTTGCAAGTTGATTAAGTCACAACCTATGTCATTAAGTTCATTGGGGAAATCAACCCCCTTTCCTTATGCCTATTGGCTCGAAAAATATTTTTCCAATCAGTAAGATCTATGACAGTGGTAGAGGATTGAAGATCTATTTTTTTTTGGGGGGGGGGGTCAGCTAAGAATATTGTAGATCCTCATCTTGGTTCCATGGAATAGTGCAACAGAAGCATAGTGGCACCGACAAGGGAAAAAGATGGCATTAATCCACCAGTCCACTGAAGATTTGATGGGACTGTATCTCACCTCGCGACACTGCAGATATGTGAAGCATGTCTTTTGGGACCCACTCTTGGAAAGATACTTATGGAAAATATCGATGACAATCTTCAAAGTAAATTATTATTTGATGATCATGTTTTAAAAGGTTGAATGGTGAATATTGATTGACAAATTGTGGCGTGAAAAACACTGATTAATGACTCACATTCAAACTTAGAATTCCTAATGACTATGACAGTGTGAAATAGGGTTTCGAGTGTAAACTGACTCAGGGAGTGAATTAGATTTACCCAACTACTCCAACTACCAGTATTAATGATGATGAAATGATTAGATTAGCACATAAACATATAGGTAGAAAAAAATCTAATTAAGATTCATTACAAAGAATATGAATTAAATGATACTGAAAATCCTAGTTGTTTTGTATGCTAGAAATAGAAAAGTCTCTTATTTTTTATAGGTGGATGTGTGGATCGATGTTATGATAGTTTGCAAAAGAAGATAAATATCGAACCCTAGAAGATAAAAGATATTATGCACAAAAATTGAGGCCAATGTTGAGAGTCAGTGATGGATAAAAGGAGAAAAAGGAAACAAGGTGAGAGAGAATGTTGTTGCAAAAAGAAGTGAAGGTGTGTTGCATCTAAGAGAGAAGCATCTTTTGAGGTAGATAGAGAAAACCCTAGAGAAAAGAAGTAGGAAGGACAACAAGAAATTTTCTTAATTCCTAAAGGTGGATAGAGAATGCACCCCTAGAGAAAGTGCAACAAGGTTGTGTAGTGTGTCTGGAAGTCTTTTGAGATGGAAAAAGAACACACTAAAAGAAAAAGGGAAGAGTGCAACAATAGTGATAGGAGGAAGTGGAACCAAAACAAGGACTGAGATTCTTAATTAGGGTTCACCTACAAGAGAAGAATGAAGGAGGCAAGCAACACAAGTTGAAGTTATAGAGACTATAAATGAGTGTGAGCAATTGCAAGATAAGTTACAACATCAAACTATGTTCTATTAAATAATTGTAATAAATTTTGTTGTAAATTTGATTGGTGGGTTCCATCAGAAATATGGGTAGGTGCTCAAAGTAGGGAGTGGGTGGTTCCTTGGAGTGGGTGCTCCTAAAACTAGGGGATTGGTGTCTCCTTAGGGTTTGTGCCCTTAAACATTGTAATAGAGCTTTTGATTGTGAGGATGGATTAGGATAGTAGCTCCTAGTAGCACTTCACACCATGGTTTTTCCCATCCTAGGTTTTCCACATATATCCTATGTTATCTGTATGTTTTTTCTCTACTCATGAGTGTGTTTATTTACTAAAATCAAGTTAACAAGGAATTAACTTTCTAAGTGTTACAAAGGATAATTTTTAAGTCATCTATTGATTCACCCCACTCTTAATAGATTAGTGTGTTCCAACACTAGTATCACTTGTGATCACAAGCAAGCACACTATGTCAATATAAAAGTCTAGGCAAGCCTATTCAACCTTGATCACAGAGAAAATTTTATCAAAAACTAGGGCAAATATTTAAATAGACAAATGCATCGCACTGTCTAACATATGCACCTTAGAAATCAAATGTGTCACTAAATTTGCACATGTGGTTCACATTTGCAATTGCATTGAACACCCACACACATGCATGATTTCAATTCACTTGTGGTGTGCAAATCATTTGCTTCTCACTACTACACATGCTTCACTTGAACTATCACATGCGGCTCACAAATGCACATGCACTATTTAGTCCCTCAGTTGCATCACAAAATTCCACATGCATCACACAATCACTTGTGAGTCCATCACATAGGGTCAACTCTCTATTTCAATTGTGTCACACGGAGCGGATACGGTGAAACACCTCCACTTGTAGTCAACATGATAGTAGATGCGGTGAACTTTGTGCACCACATCTACTTCCCTAAATCTAAGCCCTAAAATCTAGCAAAAATTGAAAAAATTACGAAGCAACAAAGGTGTATGTACACATCCCTTGAGCTCTCTGGCTGTTTATAAGTCTAAAACCAATATCTGTGATGCACATTGTGGGGTACTAGAGACATTTTGACAGTGGCTCCACAACACAATCTCACTTAGCACTTACTAAAAACTTAAAGTCAAATGCACAAAATGACCTTTTTACCACCCAAAATTATATTTATACCCCCTACAGTGGGATTTTTACCTTCCTTTTTAACTGGCTATGTTAAATGCTAAGTTCAAAACCTATTGTGAGCTTCTTGAAGGTCCGTTAACTAAAATATTTTAGTATCAATCTATCAAAATCACTTTTCAGAACAATTTCTCAAATTTTTCAAATAAATGATTTTCTTTTTGAGGCATGGGTCTATCTATCTTCACTAGGGCATGTCGGGGCATATTTTGAGCTAAACTTTCCTATTTATTCTTTGATACAACATTCATATGACTTTACATTATATCAAATAGGGGGAAAATGTAGACACTAAAAAGTGTCCTGAGCCTGCGAATGCCATTTTTTGCATCGATTTCCTTTCTTATCGACATAATTGAATAATTTTAATTATTTGATTATCTTCTAAGGTCACATTCCTCTATTAATTAAATAATTTTAATTATTTAATTAATTCATTTCTTCTTTCCTTATTCTTCCTTCAATTAATTAAATAAATTAATATTTAATTATGTCACTAATATCCTTTTTCTTTCTATAATTAAATAAATTCTTATTTATTTAATTATTCATTCTTCACTTTTCATCTATAGTTAAATAATTATTTCAATTATTTAACTATTCCTTATCACTTTTCCCTCCACTATTAGATGATTAATCTAATTTAATTATTTAATATCTCTATCCCATTTCCTCCATGATTAATTAAATGGTTGCATATTAATCATTTTAATTAAACCCCAATTTCCATTTTCTTCCATAAATAAATAATCATTTTGATTATTTAATTCCCCACATCCTCTCCCAAATTAAATAATCTTATTATTTAATTAGCTGCACTTTCTTGCCACTTCCTCTTTTGAATCTCAATCGTTGATCACTTTTGGTCTTTTTTCAATCTTGACTGTCTATCCTTAGCCAACCCTAATCCTACCCTTTCGTGGTGCAAGCAACCTTGACTGTTGATCTTGGCATCATTTTAGTTTTTGATCTTGACCATTCGTTCAAATAGCTTTTCTATAAAAGATAGTTGTCTCCCTCAGTCCACCCTGACAACCACAATCTCAAAAATTATTGCTAGTCATTATCACATCGCTGTCATTTGCAGGTACTTGCATACAACAAAATATGAGGGCAAGCTTGCATACACAAAAAAATGGAGGAGATGCAAGGAAGAGGAATCAAGTTTAGCATGGGAAGTTTGGTATAGATTTGTTCTTGCTTGATTTCCTTTGCTATTTTGTACTTTCTTGCGTGGATTTGGGTTATTTTGGTTTAGATTTTGAGTAGTTATGGTTGCTACTATTGATCTTTTCCTTTATTCTAGATTTTAACTTGATCATGCAATGTAAACTAATAAAATCTAAAATTTTCTATATAGCTTGATTTTTTATTTTTTAGAGTTAATTCTATCAATTTTTATGAATAACTTTTCTTATTATTTTTTACTAAGTGACGTTTTACTAATATTTCTACAATTACTTAGAAGTATATTAATAAATTGAATACTTGGTGCACAGATATGTTTTAGAAATTGTTTATTGACTTTTTTAAAAAAAAATTTAAAATAAATATTTAAATAAGTTTCAGATCTATATTTTACTATAACAATTTTTATCATATTAAAATTTTCATTTTTCATTGAAACAAGGACATCCATGGAGAGTCTAGTGCATTTTCAAAGATTTTTTGACATGGTTCCTATTTTATCTAGTGTCTTAAGTAAAAAATATTATTTCTTGTATTAGACATATGTTGATTATAAAATTAAGAAAAAAATATATTAAAAAAAGCATAATACATTTTATACTTTTTGGAAAGAAAACATTAATGATTACATACTACAAAATGACATTTTTATTACTTATTTTGAACCCTAAAAGATTAGATGAAATCAATTTCTTGTTAGTAATTTGATAGGGACAAAGGAAACTTCATTGAGGATTTAATTTAAATTAAGGGTTTAATTTAAGCTTAGAAAAAATCAATCTAACCCTCTAATATTAGATTGAACCTTCATATATTATTCAATGAAAATGTGATTCCAAGAATAAATAAAATGATCATAAATTAAAACCACTTTTATATTTTTACATTTGTTTTTATTTGAATAAATATATAATATGATAAATTGAAATTAAATATAATATATTTATAATCCTATTATATTATAGGAAGGAAATAACATAATCCTCAAGATCAATAATAAATCTTAATGATGATTGGAATAGTATGTAAGAATATATTGCGATGGAACTAAAAAATAATCTAATTATAAAAACATAAAACCTTTCATAGGTCAAGTAGAAATGAAACTAAAGAGGCCTATATACTTGGCATTAGGATATTGTAAGAATCATTTTAATGCCACTTTGATATTCAATGGTCAATCCTACGGCTGTCACAAAAGTCATTATGATAAGTGAAAACATATATTGAAATTAGTAATTAATTTAATATTTTGATGACCTTTTGGATGGATCGTGCCATATAGAAAATATGAAAAGTGCATTGGTATTAACTATAATATTGTTGTTTATTTTTATTTTTATAATTATATTTATTTTAATATTTACATTTGTATTTGTATATATTTTTATGAGTGACAATTTAGTTGATTTTAGAAAAATATTTATTTATTTATAGGAAAGAAAATAATTGATAAAATTTTATTAGTTATTATTATATTTGATTTATTGAAATTATGAAAAGATTGAAATATGTAATTGATTTATTGAAATTATGAAGAAGTTAAAATATGTAAGTAATTATGATACTTGAAAAAAAAGTTTGAAATTAGTTGGTAATTTATTATTTTTATGATCCTTAAGATTAGGTTATGATGCAGAAAGATGAGAGGGAGATCAATATTAAATATGATACTACTATTAATTTATGTCTCAATGATAACACTTGTTCCAATAATTATATTCATACTTGCACATAACTTCATAGGTGGCAGCTTAATTGACTATTGTAAAATATTTGTTTATTTATATATAAGAAAAGATAAAATAGTATTAATTGTTATCATACTTGATTTATTGAAATTACAAAGAGGTTAAAATATATCAATTTATTCATTATATGAAATGATTTGTATTTGGTATAATAGCTGTTAATCAAAATTTAAGTAAATCATATAAACTTACATATGCAATACATAAATGACAAAAACTAAAATCCTATCAAATTTAACCACTTTTGCAGCCCTAATTTTGTTTGGAGAAATCATTTTCAAAAAGCCCTGCTACATTGGAATTTATTTGACATCGTATAAAAGCATGTGCATGATCATTATAATTATTTAAAGGTTCTAAAAATAAGTCAAGAACATGTAGGAATGTATATTCTTAATCAAGATCTACTTTACAAATTTTCCATACTAGGAAGAACAATAGCAAGTGTGATATTATGAAAGAAGAAGACTAACTTATCTTCCGGTAATGAAATGCATTATTATTCTTATTCTTATTGTAGTAGTTATTTTGTATTAGGGGTGGCTATGAGTGTCTCAATTTAGTTGAAAGCCGAACAAACCTTACGAATCTCCCCATCTGACCCAGTCTTTACTCCAATGTTGCCCATCTTTATCATAGCATGAGCAAAAGCTGTGCCAAATCCAAAGGAATTCTGGGCATACTGGTTAATATAAGTTGAAGTTGAATTATCAGCCCACAGTCTTTGATCAGATTCAAGCACCACATTTCCATCTCTCACATTCTTGAAGAAAGATGTGTCAAAAGTAGTTTGGCTTCCTTTGTCCAAAGCAACTCTTTTTGAGGCATCGCCGCCATATGGACATGCTGATTGGAGCTCATTCAGAGATGCTGAACTAATTGTGGGATCTGCATCCCCTGTTGCGGTGAAGTTGTATAGTCGATAGCTAAAAAATTGGCAATCTGCCTGTCCTATACTATGCCCTCCTGTGCAAATAATAACAAGGGTAAATATTTGTCTAATTTGAGAGTCATTTATATGACAAATAATCCAAAGTTGTAACTTTCCAATATTTTAATCTATCAATTTTTCAATCACGAGGCCCGTAAAACATTTGCAATGAAAAGTAGTCATCTCAGAGTTTGATATTAAGTTTTGGTTAATATTAAATCTTAAGTCTTATATTGAAGAAGTGAGTGAATCAAAAGATTGTAGTTGGAAGGTTCAAACTCTCTACAGGTATGATATATGGAATGAGGTCACGATTGTACCTTCCATTACTTTGATAGGATGGATACCCCTCAGTCCTTGACTCTTAACAACAATATTATAACAAACGACATACACCTATTTATTTTAGTCAGTTAGACATACTTACCAACTAGAGTTACAAACTCTTGGGTGGTGAGGCCTTTATCGCTGAACTTCTTCTTGAGAATGTCAATCGAGTCAGAGGGTGTTGGCAAGTCAGCTGCATCAGAAGAAGAGGAAACTAGTCCATCTCGCCTTCCTGTTGGAACGCTCCAGCTGCTTCCTTTGCTCTGCACCAGAACAATTTCAATTGTTTATCAAACAAACTTTCCTTTGTTTCATACACCATTTTTATTCGAGACAATTTGTAAGAAAAAATGTATTCACTTAAACAAAAAAACTGTAAGCTTTGACTTACATAAATGATTCATACTTGAAAAAACTAATATAATTTCAAATGAACCACATAAACCAATCAAAACTTAGAATGCTACAAAAAGATATACCAGAACGACTGCATCTCTAGTAGCGAGAGCAAGAATGTCAGCGCAAGAAACAACTCCGGGGCACGCAGCTTCCACTTTGGTTTTCGCGTCTTCAATTGCGTCGAATCCTCGCAGCCCGAGGTTGGTGAGCGCATTTTTCTCCGCGGACGGGCCAGTTATCAGTATCGACCCGTCACAGCCCTGCAATATTCAGATTATTTATCAACTGGAAACAAAAATGTTTCAGGCGATAACAAAAATGACATTGTAGTATGTTTCAAATGTTTCAGCAAAAAGAAAAATGTTAAGAGAGAAGAAATGTCTCGTGCTTGAATAAAACAGTCGTGGAAGAAAAGTCTGAGCAGGGCCGGTGCAACCGTCTGATCCGACGAAACATGCGACTCCACACTGGATTTAACAATCGACTCGACGTTGGGACAAGTTGAGGAATAAAACCCCACTTTGGTATTCTGGGCTTGTGCTGTATTTATAACCATACTTAAGCTCAGCTGAAATATAAGGATAAACGCCATTAAAGCTGCAGGACTAAAGATGATATTGTTCTGTTCCATCTTCATATTTGTCTCGCATACAATTGCTTGGAGTAGGGAAATGGGTGATATGATTTGAGATTGGGGAAGGATCGAATGGGTTTTATAGCACAAATTTTCATTCAACGCATCATGTCCCATCTCATAATTCCTTATTCTTCGCAATATGATTATTGTTATTTGAAAGGAGAGGCTAAGTTGGGAAAATGTCACTCTTTTACCTGCTACCACCTTCTAAATGTTTGACTCTCTGATATCTGCTGCTTATTTCTGAGCATGCCAAATCGGATTGAGCCAAGACCGCAAATATGAACAGACCAAAAAAACCAGATTCCAATGGCGGAATTCAAACATTCCTGATGGGAGAACAGATGCTTTTGAGAAACTTCTACCTAAATTTCATGTATATTCAAAAGATGAACAGACATTTATTCTGGAACGTTGGTTTTTTAATTTAAAAGAATCTGACCTTGCTATTTCTCTCAAGCGCACTACCATGATATCTATAAAATAATAGAAATGAAGTCGAACTATTTTAGTAAAAACTTATACATTTTAACTCAAGCTTATGGAATAAATATGACATTACAGGAGACGCACAAAAATTTAATCTCTTCCTCGAAATTTCCGAGCCTCCTTACCATTACAACCATAGTCTGCAGGGCCATTGACTCGACCCCAGCTAAATTTTATTTAATTTTGTGCTTGTTTGAATAGGAGTATTTTAATAATATAATAGTGTATTGACAATTAGTATGTTCTTTTATTAGGTTTTGCTTTTGACTTAATTTCTATATGTCTTTGTTTCATCTTATTTACATTGATTTTCATATATATTTATTTTTATATATCATTATTATGGCATATACAATTGACCTACGCCAATTTTGAATGATCTTAAAATTTCAAGGTTTAAAATCCAAATTCAGATTTTCAAATAATCATTTTGAGCCAACTTGACACACATTTGACATGATATGTTGCTACACGGTAACATTTAGAAATACTCATTGTGCACTCAAACACAAAGGAGGACAAAGTAAAGGTCATCCAAAAGATAATTAGAGCATAATTAAATTTTAAAGGGTAATATAAAATTAGAATTTGCATCATATAGACCATTTGCATGTCTATCAATGTTTTCTTCAATGTTTCTAATCACAGTTAATCTTGTCTATAAAGGGGTTTGACCTAAGAGAAATTATTCACCTATTGATTAAAAAATCTGCTCAATTATGCCTTTATACATCTCCTTAATAGACTCAAATTTAGATGTCTCTAGACATCAACTGCTATTAGATCCATTCCACATGTCAAATTAGTAGTGAGTGTATTCAAAATGATATCTACATAATTAATGGGTAAGTACATCGAAATAGGAAGAAAAAAAAGGGTCAAAAGTGGACACATTTTTTTCTAAAATCAGTGAAACTAGAACTTGCACAAGTAATTCAAGATGTGTACACTCAAAATAAGAATTATAGTAATATGAATCTAGTTTCTAAACTACTAAATTTTAAAAAAAATGGTAAAGGTTAAGCGGGTAAAATGTTGAACATACATAAAAGTGTTTTAATGCTAAAATATAACATAGTGTTTTGCATATGCCCTCATTTTTTTTAGTTGCATTAAGTATTTTTTAAAACCATTTGATATAAATATAATAGAGTGAGTACTACAAGAACTATGTACTTTTAAAATATTTTTATTGAATATATATTATAATTTTCAAAGTGTTTGTACTTGAAAATTGTAACATTAAGTATGTGCATCACATAATTTACACAAAATTAATTAAAAAGTATGTTTTAAATGTGTAAATTAATATTATTGTAATAGATGAATATAAGGACACTAGTAAAAGAAAATAAAAATAAAATGTTAATGTATTCAAAATAAAAATAATTATATGATTACAAAGGTAAGAAAAAATTACATATTGATACTAATTTTATCAAAATATTATTGTCAAATGAGGAAATCTAGTGATATAAAGTTTTAAAATGATACTGAACAAGAAAAACACATCTCTTAAAGAAAAAATGGATAAAGAAATCTTATTCTCATCATCCAATCTTGGAACCATACCTAAAATAAAGAAAATAGATTTTTTAATTAGCATGAGTGTGTTACTTAATACAGTCACACTATGTAATGTGAGTGTGTTATGTAGAAAGGAAAAAATGATTATAAATAGAAGAAATCTAATTTTTTCTATGATTTAATCCCACAATATAGTTTGCAGTTGATTTCTATGCATTTTTTATAACATTCTATGAAATTTTTAATTTTGTATCTTACAAACAATTTATTTATATTTTAAATCAATAATTTATTAATCATTACATTGTTTTCTTTATTATGAGTTTTAATTGTTCATTTTATTTTCTCTTAACATATATTTGTTAATTTATAAGTTTTAATAACTAAGAACCATTTATTTTATTTTAATAGTCTACTTACAATAATTATGTTTATTTTGAGTGATCATTAATTGACAATCTCAATTTTAGGACATAATTATAATTTTTTGTAGAAAGAAAGAATTAACAATTACACTATGTGTAGTGCCCCTTAGTTTGCTTTTGTTTCTAGAAGTTACATAGATATATTTGGACTTGATGATACCTATTTGATGACACTTGCATACTGTGACACTTTGATGCTTAGTATGATGATATTTGATGACACTATTATATCTGATGTTTTATGCTTATATCATGTTTAGAAGATTAGTTTAATTGTTTATGTGAGTTATCATGGATATGAAGATTATGTGTTTATTGGATGTATATTATATCATGATTTGATATATGTTATTATGAATCGACGTATTGGTGAAGGGGAACAGGGTCCCATCACTCATTTGCGAGTGCCCTGCGATGCTGTGATTTTCCCTTCATGGTGTGATTGACTATTTTCTTTATGCACATGTTCGACTGTGTGATTTCATGTAGGCTACAGGTACTAGACATCGAATCCAGGTTTAAGCGTGTCTAAATCCCAATGGAGGTTGTTGATTCAGAGGTAGCATTGGGCCTCCCACATTGAGCCATCATCCTCGTTGAGGATGAGTATCCATGTGTCACACCCCGTCTATAAGGTCAGTTCAAGTTGTGTTGTCAACGTTGTTGTATTGTCTTTTGTTTCACTGTATGGTCTGATATTGCTTGATAGTATGTTCTTAGAGTAATGTGATTGATGGGTGCCTTTGTTTGATTATTTTGTTAAGATAGAAAGCATCAAAATTGAAGGCCTTGGAATAATTATATAAAAGCTTGTATATGATTAATGTATCAATTGAATAAATTATTCATAAAGAATTTATTTGATTTAAATAAATTGGAATTAATGGTTAAAAAAATGAAATATTTAAATAAATATATTAATTTAATGAGATTGTGCAAGAAAATTGTATGAGAAATTAAATTAATAAACTAAATATATTAAATAGTTAATTAAGCATGTGCAATTGCAAGTTATGATTTTAAAAATTATAAAATAAAAACAAGTTGAATAAATTGTGCATAGTGGGGAAAATATAAAAGAAAATAAATTAATTAAATTAAGAGAAGATGTAGTTATGGATAGTGGAGGATAATGAATTAATTAGTGGGAGTTAACTGAAGAGAGACTTTTGGATTATTTTCTGAGGGAAAAAAAACTAGTTTTGTATTCTGTGTACGAGAGTTTTCTTGTTCCAATTCTTGGAGCTTGTTTTTGGTTCTAGGGGAAGTTTGATTCTATAGCTTGGAGGCTTGGGGTTATACCATTTGGAGGCTTTACATTGGAGTAGAGGTTCATTGGAAGATTGAAGTTCTTGGGAGGAAGCTGAAGCTACATCTGGGATTCAAATCCGGCAACACTTTCAGCTTTGTGACTCAAAATAATCTAGGTTCCATGCTTTCTCCCAGTTATAATGTTTGCTCAGAAAAGAATATTGCAAGATTATATTGCTTGAAGTAAAATAATAAATTGTTAAATTATTGAGTGCCCCATTAATTTTTGCTTTGTATTATTTTCTCCATTTTGACTATAGTTCTTTTCTAAGCTTTTCAACTACAATAATGGTTAAATGTCTCTATTTTCAAATTGGGTGTAAACCTCTGCCCTTCTTTTGATTATCTTCGAATCTCACTTCCCATTCCTTCAGTAGCTATTTGGTTCAATAACTTCAAGTAGAGCTTGTGTTATTTTCAAATGCTTGCTCTTCAGTCATCCCTTCTTGTTTTGATAAAGCATGCCCTTATCTATATATAATTTAATTTAGTGTTTGGCCATCACTGTAGCTTCTACCATGCAGATTTGGCATACAATAGAATTGTTTCTAAAATTCCCTATTCATCATTATATTATCCAAGCATGGAATCCTCTGGCCACTACCCCTATTCTTGACAGTTTGTCTCAAAAAATACATTTGTCTCTCCATTTGATGGATCCTAGAATTATAGCTATCAATATTCTTTTTTCCCTCATAGTTGCAGCCCTGTTCTTGGATGGACACGGTGATAGATTTCCATAAGTTCAATGTGTAGATGTCTAAATTTGGACACTTAATTTATCCAAATTCATCCCCTTTCATCTTAGTTTAGTTAATTAAGTAATACTACTATTATTTAATTAATATCTTTAATTCGCCAAATCCCTAAGGTATTTAATCAATAATACCTTATCTCTTTAATCCTCCTTCCATCAATTGAATTAAATAAATATTCCATTTATTTAATTCCTCCTCATCACATCCTCCATCTTTTTTACCTAATCTTAATCCTTCTTCTAATCCCCATCATTAGGATGTGCACATGCCTAATCCTTGATTAGGATGTGTCACATCCTCCAACTTTTGCAAGTTGGCCTCTAATCTCTCTTAGCCACCTAACCATCCTCTAATCCTTCACTAACTAGCCTAATCAACCTCTCAAGGAATTTTTAATTCCTTTTATCCTTCCAAGGAATATTAAATTCCTTTTCTCTTCCCCATGTCCTTTATGACATGTGTCCTTAGTCAACCCTCTTAAATGCCTTTCTTTTTTGACAAGGCATCTCCCTTCCCTATGTGAATTTTTAATTCACCTTTTAATCCCCCAATGCATTTAAGGAATTTTAAATTCCTTCTCTCATCCCCATAAGGATATTTGAGGAATTTTTAATTCCCCACTTGTCCTCTCACCCACATGGGGACAAGTACCTCCTTTATGAGATCTTGTCCCAATCCCAATGTACTTTCTACCCCCTCCATGTCATGTACTATCCTTCCACCTCATGTCCGCTTTCACTTATTTTAGGGCTATCTCACATGCCACATGTCAAGATGTGAGGGCTTGTGAGTTCTCAACTCACCTTAGCCCTACATCTTGATATTTGGTGGATCAATCTCAACCGTCCATTTCCCCTAGGATTTTACAAAAATCCTATAAATACCCCCTCTTTTCTCTCATTTTAGGGAGATCATTTGTGCTAGTCAAACTCTTGCAAATTTGTTTCTCATCTCTTACTTAGCCATTTTCTTGTGTTCATCCACTTGCATCCATCTTCACATCCTCATCTAGCTTGCATCTTGCCATCCAAGGAGCATACACGTCAAAGATCGAAGGGCCAACCAAAGGATCGACTCAACACAAGGTATAAAGTTCCATTTTGTGGCTTTGTCTTGTTTTGTTTCCAACTTAGGCTAATCTTGAAGTGTAGGTTGTTTTAAGTTGTTTATTTGCACTCTTTTAACTTGTTGCTTGATTTCTAATGCTCTATTTTGACCTATCACATTTTAAGCGCCCGTTAGGACCCACAAATGGGTCTATTTTCTTCACATTTACTATT
>VDFB02169049.1:0-21784 GCA_007258455.2 Sequoia sempervirens
GTTCTTAATGTGGTCTTGTATCTCATGACGCAGGCGCATACAATGTTTGGTATTGCATCCATTAACTTGATGGTACTGATAGAAGGAATTTGCATTGTACCAATCAGGGTAAGGTTCCTTGAGAGGTTGAGGGTTTTCCAAGGCTATGATCTTATCCTTTAGGAACTTCTGTAAGATGGAAGAACAAGATTTTGCTAACTTTGTGAACTTTCTATTGTATCTGAGGCCATTATCATTCATCACAACTACTACATTTGCAACAGCCTTACCTTTTCTTGAAATTGACATGATAGACTTTCCTTCTAAATGGGAGTGCGAGGAGGATCCCCCAAATTGAGCTATTATCTACTAATATTCTCATAACACAACACACAAATGTGTAAAAAAAGAGTACTTCATAAGGGAAAATGTTTCCTACCAAGATCTCTATAGGCTACGTATGAACACCTTTTGCACATCAAAATCGAGTAGTGGGTATGATATTTGTGAAAAGAGCACTTGATACTGTGCTATGAAATCAATTATTTTCTCGTTATCCCAATGCTTACACTAGATGAGATCCAAAAATTTCATGTTTAGTCCAATGTTGGCTTGGAACTATCAAAGAAACTAATTTACAAGTTGATCAAATGAGAAAATAGAGTTGTTAGGCAAGGAATAGTACCACTCAAGCATTGTATCCTTAAGAGATCAAGGGAATAATTTTAAATTAAAGATGAACACATGTGTTTGTGGGTCCCCTTTGCCACCATACTTTTCAAATTTGGAAATCTCCATTCCTTGTGGGAAGGGAGTACTCAATATTGTTACCGACAATGGGCTATGTCAGAATAAGGGTTGAAAGATAGGCTAGGCAAAGGCCTGGGAGAGACTCACCAGATGGTTTTGTATTCAACCCATATTTTGAAGCAAGGCATTCAAAAAAAAGGTTAGAAGATGACAAAGGACCAGCAGAACCTCTAGAACCACCTCCAGAGCCACCGCTATGACCACCATCGGAGCCACGACCACAGGTAGGGCCTCCACTAGAGCCACCTCCACTATCGAAGCCACCTCCATGGCCTCCACCAAATCCACCTTCTCTAGTGCCACCTCCACTACCAAAACTACCACCACTCATTCCACCAGAACCTCCACCATCGACGGCAATAGGAGGGGCGGAACTAAACCCAAGGGGTGTTTTACTCACCTTGAGAGTGTGAGGCATTTGGGAAGAATAAGTGATACTGATCGAGGGACCTATCTCAGTCATGCATATAGATGTAGTGGGTATTGAGACACCTAACTTTTTTTCATTAGCATCAAGCACCTCTCCTCAGGTGGTACCTAATTGAGTCCTATACGAAGAGACAAACTTCAATTAGATAGGTGAGGCCATGGAGAAAATCTATGCATTTCCGATCTCTTCCTAACAAATGCCTCACCTTACTTGCAATCCTAGCGGCTCTTACCATGTTTGTTGCCTTCTCTAAATGGCTTAGAAGGTCTAACAATCTATTATCTAATGCTCAAAAGTTTTCCACATGAACATGTACATCATCATCCTTTTCTGTAGACAAAGTTGTAGGGGATGTTGGATGGGTAGGCACATGAGTGGTCTCTTCTATGAAACCCATCTTGTCAACATAGTTTATAGGAAAACTGGTAGTAAACTCATTATCTAAACTAGTGGAAAATCTGGAGGTGAAACTATAGGTAACCTTTTCCTTCTCCATTGATAGGTGTCACACACTTCTCCTAACTATGTACCTGGAAGTCATAGACTAGGTTATGATTCCCATAAACCTTCACAACACTTAGGGTTATAACAACCACCAAGTGCCAGGGAAAAGTCTCGACATAGACAAATGGGTAGATGTTGTTCACATTGGGTTCACCAAAACTGTAAGAGAGGAGGACCAACCACGTCAAGGCTCGAGGTCATGGAGAGCTGAGAGCGGAGGGCTGCCCTAACTTACCTCACTCTAAAGGATAAGGAATGAGAATGAAGAGCAATATGGAGTACTTTTGTCCTCTATAGACTTGAGATTTTTAGTTGGGGCTAAGCAAGTTGGTTTTTGGAGTCAATACTACACCTCAAACAACTCTCTCTACGAGGATGGCAATGTGATTCTAGGATGACAACACAGTGTGCTAGCATCTCTCTAATGTGCTTGCGTCCATATAGCCAGAAAATGTAAGACACAATAGAAAAGACCTGAAACGTGCTAATAATGAAGATAATGAGATATGAAAAACAAAGATGAAGATGATAAAGCAAGTAAATAAAGGCTAGGATGACAAATATTATCTCACAAAAGTGTCTCTTTGCCAACTAGCTCCACACACTCATTCACCTACACACAAGAAAGAAGGGGAAAATTGTTGGGGCTGTATAGGAAACTTGCCTCAGTTAGACCACGCTTTGGTGTTTCCACCTCCATAGATAGCCAAAAAGCAATGAAGTAGAATATGTGATAATGAAAGTAGAAAGAAAGATTGTTGAACACTAAAAAAAAATATTATGCCACTCTATTAAATCACAAAGGAGAGTAGTGAAGTGTTACCACCTCCACCCAAAGGCTCACTAGCCAATGAAGGGAGAATGCAAAATATGGACTTGGAAAATTCACCAGAACCATATTGGTGATGAAGGGAGGTCTTGCAAGAATCCAAGCACAAAACTTCTATGGTTGCCTCATACTTGCAATGTGGAGTTGATGGAGTGTCAATACTGCTGCAATGTTCACAATGAAATGCTAGAATGTTGCTTGAGAATGTGAAGAAGTTGAATGAATTGCTAAGAGGATGTGAAAAGAGATAAAGTGATAGAATGAATAAAGTTTTTGAAGGTGGGATGAGAATCTAATATGTTTTTTTTAGGTTGATTCGTCAAAGAGGGATGTTACAATTCAGCCCCAATCAGGTGTGTAATGCCTCTACCAACTTTAGACGTGGGAATCCGTTACGGATGTCGGCAGGTTGCACAAACATCCTTGCACCCTGCTTTCATCCCCATCAAATATTCTCCCACTGACACACAGGACAAATGCCAAATGGGTGGAAGCTAAGTGGATGATGTGGAATTTCACTGTCAGATTTGATTTTCTAAGGTGAGGGTATGTGAAAGGGGAATTTACACAAGGGGTTAAAATTCACTCCTACACAACTTCATTTGAAGATTAATACAATCTTTAGATCTATTTGGGTGTGGATTTTTCTTGGCAAGGGTTTCTCCACAAATATCTTGTGTCACTTGCGGTTCTCAACTTTTAGTATTGTTTCTTCTTTCATTATTGGAATTTTTGATCACATAACACATTTTTTTAAATATTATATACATAATTTTATTTTTTTTAGCACTTTATTAAGCTCGTATTGCTAGAATTTTCACTTTTTTAACCAACAAATAATACTATTTAATGTAACCCAAACATGCAGAATTATTTTTTTATATTTTCTTGATTAGAGGTAAAAATTAGGTTTTGAAGGGGCTTGGAACCCTTTACAAAAAGGATTAGTTGAAACTAAAGATAACTACATAAAGCATATAGCAGCCAAAACACAACACACCATCAATGCGATAATAGCCAAAAAGGAGGGACAAAAGTAGCAACACTGCATATTTGTCAAGATATCAACAGCCTCCATGTCACTCGCCACAACCTTTTGATAGTCATCCATGACTTTAGATGAATCTTTAATAGGATTCCCAGCCTAAACCTTGGTCTTGTTTCATGTTCTTTCCCTGGGCCCACCCACATTCACCTCACTAATCAAAACATTATGCTTATCACAAACCTTATCAACAAAAATCTCTTCCTCCATAAGCCTACCACCAACACCAATATCCTCACTAGGAGAAATCTCCTTAAATTTCTTGGCACTTTGGAAAAGAGAGGAAATGCCAACAGACTCAAACTTCACCACAGATTTATTCCCCTCCCCACCCTTCTCCAAATTAGCACAAATCCTCTTCATTTACTCCTCAAGGGTGAGAATTCTTTCCTCAAGATTCTACTTCATCTTCAACATTTGATCCGCGACAATTTTCAAAGAATCAAATATTTCATCAATCTAATTATGAATTGAAGACTCACCGGCTTTACTCATCGCACCCCAAACTTTAACATTGGTCATGTTAAGTTCATGGAACACCCATTTAAATAATTTGAAAAAAATAATGGAACCCCCTCTAGTTGTTCCCAGAACATCATAAATATCTTCACGCTCAAAGTTAAAAACACCCTTACCCACAACATCATCCTCCTGAGAGGAGCTTACCTTGTCCTAACTAGTAGAGATGTCCTTACCCTTACCAACAACAACTGAAATTTATATTTTCTGAATAGAGTCAGCAATATCCTCAACAACAGTCTTCCTTCTCTAAACTACAAGTCCAAATCCACACCTGGGGAATCCATAGTGTCCTACCCACCAACTGTCTTAAGGGGAGAATTAGCTTTCATTTCAAGCAATTGGCTCACAGACCTAACAACCAGTTTCTTCTTACTACCCGCCTATGGATCCTTCTTATGCTTTGTCCCCAAAACAAGGGGTGGCAAAGACACCTCATCGACCATTTCAATCTTATCCTTCAGGAATATACTCAGCTTTTCAGTAGCAATATACTCACTGAATGTCTCATAACCCTTATTATGGATCAACACCCCTTTCGTAGAATTACCCACTTCAAGGGTTGTGAAACCATCTCCATGGAAGCAAGAGAATCCGAGATAGTCCACATCCTCCTCAGACCCCAACTCCTCTTCCAAGACAAGATTCCTCTTTTTCCCTTTTTTCTAATTGGCTCCTCTTCAAAAATCATTTCATACTCCACAACTAGCTTTTGTTGCTTCCCCTTAGGAGTAACAATCAGTTTAGACACCTCAAAAGATTTAGCATAGTCAGAAATTAAAAGAATGAGCCCAACATGCAACATTGGATTTTTGGTGTTTCTTTTGTGGTCCTTCAGACTAGAATCCAATGACACTAAGAGATAAAAAGGAAAAGAAATTTGCTTTTTATGGCAGAAATGATTAAGCATAAAAAAATGGTAAGAATTTACCATAGAGAAGTAACCTTTGAGGGTAATATACCTCATGAGTTCCTCAACCACATCCTCCCATAGCGCCTTAAACAAGCTTCGATGGTACCCACTACTCTTCGTCGTCTTAAGGTCTTGTGCTTCATCCTCTTTGGAAAAGATTTGCATGGCTGCCTGCAATTCCTTCTTATCTTTGTAAACCTTCTTGTCATCTATAGACAACCCAATGATATTGGCTATAAAATCCTCATTAACATCAAACTCTATTCCACTCAATTTCAAAACCCTGTTGTTCCATGCTTTTGCAAACAGTATCATTGCCTACGGGTTGTTTCCATGCAACCTTTCTAGATACAGAGTCAACACACCTTTCTCTAAAACATACCACACCTCCACCTTTTTCTTAACAATATCATAGGAGAAAGGCTCTGCATGATTCCTATCACCTCCCATTGCACCAAAATTTGTAGAGCCGAAAGCTTGAGAACCTTGAAAGCAATGAGGAGAAACCTCGAGAAGGAGATGCAAAGAATGCCCACAATCCGTGTGACAACAAAATTATGGCAGGTGAAATAAAATGCCTAAAGTTTTGTCCCATATAGATATCAAATAGGGTACCATCAACCCGATCTATATATATATCTTACCATCACTCCACATAATAACCTACCACGTGAAAATAGTCGCGCACGCCTTAAGCCTTAAAATGTCATCAACCAAGTTATCTATTTTGGAAATCATGATTAATACACACAATAGCCTCCATAGGGAGAGGGTCATTCACACCCCATTCCCTAATACCCCTAACACCAAGATTAGAAAAAACATCAACTAATCCATTTCCTTCTCTCAAAATATGAGAAATATAATACTCATCGAAGGATTTAAGAATATCAATAGCATTCATAATCAAAGATTCAATAGTCCATGAAGGGGCAGTACAATTCTTTAGATTATTAATAATATTGAGAGAATCCCCCTCAAGCCAAATTTTCTTGTAACTTTTCACTTGTGCCAAGTTCAAGCCATGATAGGCTACAACCGATATATATATATGTGTGTGTTTGTGTGTGTGTGTGTGTATAACACACACACACACACACACACACACACACATATATATATATATATATATTGTTAAAAGAAAACTTATATTCATTATATAATTTTCATATTTTTCTATATTATTATTATTATTATTATTATTATTATTTTATATTGTTAAAAGACAATTGATATTGATTATATGATTTTCATATTTTCTATATTGTGTTAAGCCAAACCATATTTTCTTCTTTCCTTCTCTAGATTCTTTTTGGTACTGGAACACCTATAGAGATCTTTGCTTCATTTCAAATGGTTAAACTAATTTTATTGTTCTAGTCATCATCCATTTTTTTTCTAATATGCATTATCCATATTCTTTAATAGTTGTTTTGAGGTGTCTCAATATCATCAATTTGGTTGCTTTAGTATAGCTACCAATGATATCTTATTTTCCATGGAAAAAACTACATATTGTCCAATTTTTCAACATGCTTTCTTGAATTTCATGTCAAATTTTTCACAAGATGGTATAACTAAAAATTTGTTCTCCTCTAATGATTACTATTACCTAGATTTTTTTCCTAATACACAAGTGAACAATGAAGAAGTGGTCATTGAAAAGCTAGTTCCAATTAGTGAAGTAGAAGTCACAAAAAACAAATTTCACCTACTTGCTCAAGAAAAAAGTAGAGGTTTTTGGGTCAATAAAAACACAATGGTTCTACTTGAAGCTAAAATAATTTGGAGAGAAACACAATCAATTGGTGGTGCAATGTGAAAATTATTAAATTCCACCAAAAAGTGGAAAATTATTTAATAATATTTCTTTTCTCATGGTGTTCCTCGCATAGCCAACCAATGTCAAGATTCTTCAGAGCATATTCAACCTGATTACAAAATAATTAGACTATGAACATAATATTATATCTAGGCATGATATTTACTGTGATATGAAAATTTGGGATAGGCTTGAAAATAAACTTCCTACAAAGTTCATTCTCAAACATTAGGATGCAATGAATACCACATTTGGTAGATATTAAGCAATCAATTTGAGAAATAATACTATTGAATCTTTTGATATAATCTATGCATTTGATAACAACAATCTTCTAAATGCATATGAACCATTGCATGTACCTCAAACACAAAATATGAAAAGTTATGACCAATCATAAAGTGGTAGTGAAAGAGACCAACAATGCACAATGAAAAAATGAAAATTAATTTCCAATGCAATAGGGATGAAGGATGTTATTGTTGACAACAATAGGTTATTGATTTCTAATTTACAAAAGGATGAGGAAGGATGAATGAAATTCCATGAACAACACATGAAAAAGAATTATTTTAATTAAAAAAGGTTATAGAAACTTGGAGAATAGAAAATTAATTTCAAAATGAGAATGGTTTCAACACTAAACAATATTGGTCAAGAAATATTCAAAATAAACCAATAATTTACGAAAGAATATTGATTTTATATTTTTTAAAAGCATACAACTATAAAATAAAAAAATAGGAAGTGAAAAAACTCTTTACAAAAAGGGTCAGAGTATAGGTTAATTTACTTTAATGCTTATTAATCAAATTTATATTACAATATTCAAATCCACCAATTTTACTATCACTATTGCCTATAATAATAGAATAAGATATCGGAAATTGATTCCACTATAATATATCATTTTTTGATTCAATATCCCTATAGTGGCTTACATTATCACTATTTCAAATTATTTTACTATGAATTTATTTTTTCCAGTTTTTTCTTATCTTCTGATTTATTTGAAGTAATATGTTTTATACCCTTGTTCTCTAATACTTTCCATTCTTTTGCTTCAAATTGCTAATTATTTTACAAAAGGGCTATCACAAATTCTTTGAGTCATAAATTGGGGATTGTATATAATAAATTTGGTTAATCACTACTTTCTTTTGTATGTATGGATTCATATTTTTATCTTAAATTGTATCATTGTATTTGTAGTTAAACTATTTACAATAGGTATAATTAGAGCATAGAGTGTTAGCTCTCAAAAAAGTAGGTAAAATACCTCAAGAGGTTTCCAATCTCTTGATACATTTTAGGGTAATAGACGAGGCCAAATGGTTTAGACCTTCTTCTCTTTAGGTGTTGCTAGACCTAGGCGGGTGTACCTATATGAATAAGGTAGAATTAAAGTGTATGACTTGATTGATTTGATGGATCTATTACAATGGAACAAATTGTAATAGATGAAAGCTTGCTAACTATTCCTACTCCTAGTATTGAAATTGGGATATGGATGTTTTAATAAGATTTTATGAAATTCTAAAATATGAAAGGTGTGACCAGTGCCTACTTCTATTGGGCTAATGGAGTCAAGATTTGTATAATGGGTGACTTGCTTAATCGCTATAATTCAAATTTCTTGGCACTTGTGACTGTTTACAACTTGTGTAAATGTGCAAGAGTATAATTATCAAATTCTTCTAAATGATCCAAATGTCCTTTTCCAAATTACTGTGATTAATCAAAAGGATTTAATCCTGTCTTGCAGGAACCAGTTAATTGAACCACACAAGAGCAACAAGTGTGCTTTGATAAATTGAAAAATATCCTTGATATTTCAATTTAAATAATCAAGAAATGATAACCTTGGAGACAACTAGATAATGTTTTCAATAAATTTGACAAACAATTGACACCATAATTGGATCACCAGATAAATATGTTCTTCTCCATTATATAATTTTAAAATATTTTACAATGTACAACATGATATTTATTTCAGCAATAGTTCACCCTATCCAACTACCTAACCTACTTATTCCTAACCTACTTATTTCTCCTAAATCTAATCTCATGTTGTATATATACATTACTATTTTAGGGTTACAACCCTTCATATCCGTTTGCTGCAACACTTCATTATTCTGCTTCTTTTGACAAAAATATTTAATTAATTGCCCCTGGAAAATTAAATATTTTAATCTTTCATCCTCATCTTTGTGAAAATTAATTCAATAATAGTCTTCCTTTGCTTGAAAAAATCACTTCACTTTTTACTTGTATGTATCTTCAACACGCTCTCCAGGTAAAATAACTATCCACTTTTAAGTCCCTTTGCATTTGCCTCTTTGTGAAAATAAATTTTGATTTATTATTATTCATTTAAATTTTCACTTCTCCTTTTACCGGTACCATATTTAATAAAATATTCTTTCAATAAAAATTACCCACTTCTACCTTCCTTGGTAAAACATCTCAGTTGTATCCTTTAGCAAAAAAAACATTCTTTGGGTAAAGTAATCACCCCCTCCGTGAATCACATACAAATATTTTACTTAGTGGAAAAAATACCCTTCATTTGATAATTTTCACCCTTATATTCTTTCAATATTTCTCTTGTTTCAAATATTTCCCATAATTTTTTATAATTCCATTTTAAATACTACCAACGAAAATTAATCATGCATTCTTACCTTAGAGTTCTCTCATTCACTTGAATATTTACATATGCCCTTAATCCATTGGCGAGACATGCATATTTAGACATGAATTATAAAAACTCACTTCAATTACCCTACTCTTGCCGATGCAATTATGTTTTCTTCATTGTTCTATTAGTGGGACCTTAGAATAACTCCCAATGATACAGATTGGTTTTCCCAATAGCAATTTAGGGCTTTTCTTTGACATTTGAACATCTGCTTTGTATTGGAATTTTGAATATCTTCTTATGGTCTGTGAATTTAACCAATGTTTCCAATTTACAAGCCTCTGTTGTAATGATCTTGTAAGGTTTTTTCTCATATATCAATCCTTGCAGCCTTTCTTGTAATCATCTTCGACATCATTAGCCAGTGAAGCTATTGGACTAGAAAATAAGAATAGCCACGGTTGTCCAATTAAATTCACAGTAAACAGTTTCATTTAAATACGTCTCCATTTCTAACTTGCCTTCCATCGATTCTAATGACATCAACTAAATTATTGTCACCAAAATATCTTTCAAATTCTATGTTTGAAAGTGATGGATCCTTTCATGTTTGTAGAAACAATTGATAGTTCCAACCATGGAGTTCCATATCAGCTTAATATTGGCATACTTCATCCCATAAAATGAAATTTCTTTGAAGAGTTTCCTACGAATACTTCATTCCTTTTGTCTTTTTCTTTTCATCCGCATTGCTTGCGCATACTGGAACTTCAACAATCATTTTGTGCATAATATGCAAGCATTATGCTCAATTTTTATGCGCCTTGGCTATGCTTCCACCTTCTAAATACATTTTTTCTATTCCTGATTTATTGTTTGAAATATTCCCTCAATTAAAAAGAAAAAATTCCTTTAATGTAATTGGCCTCTCGTTGTAGAACTCTGCATTGTTTATTCCCTCTTTTGATGTGTATAAAACAATGGAAATACTTTCAATGCTTATAGATTTCATGTATGACTGTGAGCATATATCATAGAGTAATGGCATTTAAAATGTTATCTTGCTGAAGGAGAAATTTGAACACCTCCTTCCTAATGTTCCCTTTTAGGAATTTGTAAGGACGTATAAATTTATCTTCAAGTCTTTGTATAACTTTATGGTGCATCAATTTCATCATCTGCTCTTAAAATAGGCATCTAGGTGAGTAGCCAATCTATGGTGCAAGATGATAATGGTATTCTGGGAGAGCTTATACAACCCTAAACAATAAAATTCATCATATTTTGGAATGCATTGAAGTGGGTATTCCTCAAAAATTCATCTTTTTGACCTTTTGAATAGTGGCGAAAATAATACAAGTAGCCTTCAAAATCATTGTGGAAAACTGATTAAATGATCTCCAAGAGTAATGAAATTGTACCACCATGTTGTGCTATGATAGGGGAGTATACCTATAAAATGGTTTGGCATGAACTTATTGGGGTTAAAAGCTGTTAACAATCGAAGTTGCTCACTCAGCCATTTTTTACAAATGTTCAAACTGAATTAAAGCTTACCAATTTGCCTCTTTGAAGAAATATCAAATCAGATTCTAGGGAGCCGTTGTCATGGAGATTAGTTTATTTAGGTTCCATGAATATGTACTTAATAGGGTTTTTCATGAATCCTCTTCCTCTTAAAAAATATTAAAAATCAAACATGATCACTTTGTAGCTATTTTGGTAGTGCAATTATAAAACTGTGCAAAATCAATTTGGTTTTGATTTTGCAAAAATACCAAATGATGTTCAAGTACCCTAGAAATTGGCATGGATGCACTTTGAGATAGGGGGAATTCAAGAGCACCAATTAGCATGTCATAATATCTTTTCAGATGCTTAATATTTTCCTTCAAAGTGAGCCACTTTAACAGATTTCACTGTGCTGACAAAAGATTTTCTAAAAAACCCTTCAACTTGTTGCTTCAAAACTTTGTGAAAACAGATCAAATGAAACTGAAAAATGGCGTACATACTCCCATATGTTAAATAAACACCTGTACAAAGTGGTTTTGATTGAAATTGCACTGGTTTCATTTTGTGATTTTTCAAAGTGATCCATTTAAGCAAAATTTTCAACTGAGTTTTGAAGTGTTGTATTAAATTTTTGACATGGCACCTTCAATTTTTTCCAAAATTAGAAGGTTCCAACATAGAGCTTTCTTTAAATTTCTTAAGTACATTTCTTTTATTGATTAGTTTTTATTTTGCATCATATGTAATTGATTTCAATAATAGAAAAAGGGTGAGAGTATTTTTAGAATGTCTTTCAATGATACAAAAATAGCATTGAAAGTTTGGCATGTTGTTAATGTCTCAACAAAAATATTAAAGAAACAGAAAGAACCATCTCAAGCTTCACATCATTCAGATGATGAGGTAGAAAATGAATTTTATTTGGAGCTTCATGCAATACGTTGTGAACAACCAAGTATACTCCCCATTTCAAAATTTTCTACTTCTTAATGGGAAGGGAAGGTTAATAGTGAGTGGCATATCAAGCCATGTTTATTGCATTGGCGAAACAATTATATTTTTTAGGTTAAATGTGATGACAAATAATTTCATAGGATCTTTTAAAGGCCACCATATGCATTGGTTTAATTTATATGTGATAATTGTATATATATCTTAATAAAGGTAGTGTATTATTAGAGTCACTCAAGGACTCAAGCCTCCAAGATCACCTAAAAAAACAAGAAACAACCTTCTACAAGAAAAAAATATAAGATCATGAATATGAAATAATGGATGCAAGACATGGCCAATATGCAATACTCAATATTTTAATGATATATTGGATTGAAATAAAGAAAATAAATTGCTATTCGATGTACAAATAATTCCTTATTTATAAAGGGAAAGTGTGAGATAAGATTATATAAGATCTTGACATGTGTCTTAATCTTGTATAATGAGATAACTACCTCAACAATTATTAAAATTAATTAGGACACATGGATTAAATGTTGAAAGATAAGATAAGATCTACTTACAACTAACACTATCTAGAAACATTCCTTCCTAAGACCTAAGTGGACTTAACATATAAAGAGGTCTTGGATAGGTAAAACACTTATTTATACCAACACCCTTTCTTAAGTACAATTGCAGGAGTATTGTTATTAAAAGATACAAATATTGGTCCTAAACATGAGCTCATGTTAGGTACCCATGTAAAAATGCATTGCAACCTCTCATAAATGGAGAAAAGGAGAAAACATAGTGAGACAAAACTTTCCCCCAAAAGAGAGATGAAATTCAAAATACTATCAATGATGAATGAGAGGGACAAAACCCTATGTGATTAAAATGGCCCCCCATAAGAGATAATAAGAGATACCATCCAACCCCTTTTAATGGTGAGTCTCGTAAAATGGTAGAAGCTCAAAATTGAATGTTGAAGATGATCTAATCTCTCTAAACAACATTCTTCCACTTAGGAAGAAACAAATCCAGGATTATATGCAACAATTCTTTCCATTTTAGAAAGGAAGATGTGGGAAGAAGAATTATATGTGATGTCTTTGAACTATACTCAAGTTTATTCATGATGACGCTAAAAGCCGATACACTACAAGTAGGTGTTTTAGGGAACACAACTAAAGGTTTCAATCTTAAATCTCCTAGAGATGGATGTAAAACACACTCTAAAGACAAAGATGCCTCCTTTAGAGACAAATGAGTCTCCAAATTTTGTCCAAAATTCTCCACACTCACATCAAACTATGAAGAATGATAATGTGGAGAATAATTTAAATGAGGGTATGAGTATTCTCTTGTAACAACTGAAGAAGGATCATCTCCATAAAATAGAATATGTATGAAATCAGTCGTGTCTCCCAAATCTAAAATATGGGAATCAACAAACAAACCAAAAAGTTCTATCAAGTATGTATCCCAAGTAGATGTAGCCAAAAGATGATGCAGATCCTACTGCACTGAATGACAATAGGCTAAAATAGTGCCAACACGAGCATCATCTAATGCATCAGAAGATGAAGGAGATAAAATTCAAAACTTAAGAATGGGATCTAATGTGAGAAAACTCAAGTTCAAGAATCCTAAATTATCCTCTTAAATACGGTCCACATTAGAAGTGTGAGCAACAATCAAAGGAACAATGTCATCATCAAAAGAAAAATATGCAAATCTGTACAACCAAGATGAATGATCAACCATCCAAGTATCAATAATCTATGTACTCTCCAAGTTTCTAATGATAACTAAATCAAGAGTGAATTTCAAAGTCCTCCCATCTCCACTATGTGTAATCTAGTATATGGAAAGAATATTGTTCACCAAATGAGGTACACACAAAAAAATCATTGGAGTTACCCTCCCTAAAAACAATATACCCCTTCCTAGGTGCACTCATGTATGCATTGTTTCCCATAAAAATAAGAGTCATAGTACAAGGATTAAAAGAAGAGAATGTAGACTTTGAAGATGCCATATAATGAGATGCTCTTGAATGTAGAAGCCATCTCCCTAATCCAAGACTAGAAAAGCACAAAGACTTGTTCCCTTTATTCCTCATATAGTAACCAAATGAAGATGGCCTTTGTCCTTATTATACTATTTTAAAGAAGAAGAAAAAGATGACTCAAACATTCTATAAGCTAAATCAATATGATTATTTTTGAGAAGATGTTTCAACTCATCAATATCCTTCTTATAACAAGAATTTCCATCATTCCAAAGCTTCTTGCAAGGCTTCTCGTTCTTAAATGATTTACCTATGGAAGAGGATTTATTCTTTGGTTGATTTGATTGTTGATTGTTCTTAGATTTCTTATGTTTCTTATCAGTATATTATGATTCTTTCACCTAACTAGCTAACAATGTCTAATATTTAGATGTCTTGATGAGACCCATTGAGATGATATTGTGTTGTTGATGTATTAGTATCTTAGAAAATGATTCAAATGAAGGTGTAGTATAGGAAGACCACAAATTCAATCTATGAGTTTGAAAGATAGAAACAAAAGTAGCATAATTAGGACCAAGTTTGTTCAATGTATTATAGACCAATTGAATGTCCTTCTTACCAATTACATATGCTTTATATAGCTCTCTTAAATCATTAACCTCAGTGATGTAGTCCTAGATATTGTCAAATTTCTTATGATCAAGGTTGGTTAGTTCATTATCAATTTGATAGCCTCTTACTTCATTTGTAGTTCCATCCACTATTGTCAATTTCTGCAAGCCTCTTGAGAATTCTTACATAATTAGGGTGAAGCCATAATAGTGGTTTAATTCTGATGGAAGAATTGAGAAAAAATGACCCCATGGCAAAAAATTTTTGGGGTTCGATGGTTTTAACCATAAAGGGTTTGTGAACTAGGGTTTGAGCGAACCTATTAACTATTGGGCCCACATTTCCTTAAAAACAAAGGAAAAATGCATATTAGTGGGGGTTTGAATGAACCAATGACCAGAAAAACCACAGGGGGCTTCACAGGGGAGGCAGGGGTCACTAACCCGGTTCAGCAAGCCCCTTTTTCCCTAATTTTTTAATTTGTTCACACAAAAAACCTAAAATTTTATGCTTTCAAGCTCCGGTTGGGGATGAAAATGGGGGAATATTTAGAAACCAAACTTGGAATCGAGTAGCCTTCAAGCTATCCAATGAATATAATTTTAGTATGTTTTGGTTTTATTATCTATCTCTTTTTAAGTTTTATTAAATATAGATTTTCATCAAAAACAAAAATATCTGTTTTGCACAAGTGGAAAAATATAATATTATAAAAAAAAAATTAAAATTATATGAGTGCACCAAATATTGAAGTCCTTGATCCAACAAAAAAAAGAGAAGAATTTCATACATACAAGAAAAGTTATGCTATACGATGCTTATGTCTGAATTGTCATTGACTTAGAAACTTGATTAAGAAAAAATATTCAATAAAAACTATCTAACCAAATGGAAGCACTAGATATGGGTTGAAATCTAAATTTGAAAGAATTGGAATTTTATCCTTCATGGAAAAAAAGTTATGCATTATATGGTGTGCGTCCTTTTTAAAATGTTGTTTTTTGAAAAACCAATTTTTGTGGAGATGGAAAAGAAGTGCAATCTGATTCCAAAAAACTGAAAAATATTTTTAGAATCTACAGACAAAATGTGACAAGACTCTAGTTTACATCATCTTCAAATTCCTTACGGTTTAATCGCTATAGGTGCCCGAATGTGGAGATTGTGTTAAAAAATACAGTGTCCAATTAGGCCAAAAGTGTAAACCACTATTGTGGGATCACCCTTCAATTTAAAACAACAAATCTTGAGAAACTAGCCTAAAAATATATTCAAGAGCTTTAGTATGTTCAATCATCGATTTTATCCTTTTATCTACATCTTTAGTTTCACATACCTTAATTTCAACATATAGAGAGTGACCTTGATTATTTAGTAGACTCCATGCATATTGACGACAATTTGAATAGTTATATGGTGTTAACAAAGGGACCTTCAAATGATCCATGGAGAAAAAAAGAGCACAAGAAAAATAGATCAAAATAATTCACCAAGAGAAGCCCCAAATCAATCAATCAAGAATCCTCCACTATTATGATGTGGCACTATATATGTAGTGCATTCACAATGTCAAAATTGTGTTCCAGATATTACAATGCCAAGATGGATAAAAGATAGATTTACAATTACAACAATATATCAAAATGAGATCCTCAAGTTAAAAGTACACTTTCCCAATATGATCTACACTAAAATGAAGCCTTCCTAAGATGAGAAAACTTTTACAACTTCCAATATGTCCACGTAATCAGTCAAAATGTGGATTTGCACAAATGTAAATAAAAGACACTTAGGGATAAATCTAGAAAAAATGCATAAAGAGAAATGTAGAGATCCTTGATAGCTTTCCAATGCTACAAAAATAACAAAAATTGGAAAATTTGGTAAAAAATTATGAGCTTGGAGGTTTAAAAAGGAAATTATGACTCCAACCAAAAATAAAATCCACCTAAGGAAAAATCTAAAACTTGGTCTGCACCACTATTAAGTCCTTGGAATCTACTTTTTGTTGATATCTTGTTTACAAAATTTTGATATCCTGGTGAAAATTTATGCTCCATGAAAAGAATTCCCTATTAAATCCTCCAGGGGACAAATTTATGAACCTAGGGGCTGAAAATACTATCATTCATATGATCATGTGTGTGTAGGTAGCAAAATTTTAAAAAAGCATTTCCAACCAATGGTAGAGCAACAACTTCTACGTGTCACTAGTGACATTGTGCCATTGAGGGGATGGTGGATCGAGCCTAAGTTGCTCCCCTTCTGGTGGTGGTCACAAGTGGTTTCAAACACTATTACTAGGGCATTTGAGGCCAAAAATTTATCTACAAGTTTTAAAACATTTTTTTAAAATTTAAAAGCTATGAAATTAATAATTCTTATCCTCGGAAAATGGGTGTACCATATGATTTGACCACTGAATGATAGATTCTCATGATAGAGATGAGACCGACTAATGCAACTGTAAAAGAATATTCCTTACTAGATGCCAATTGTATAATACGCTTAACTACAGATTCTAACAATGCCTATGACAATTCGTATGGTTTTGCATAAATTGTATGGATTCTACACGATTGTGTGAATGAACAACTATAAATTTCCACCAAACCCTAAAAAACAACCCAAGAAAGTTTTTCTCCTAAATATGAAGTGTTTAATATGAAAATAGGGGTTTTGGGGCCTTTTGGACTCAACAACGAGGTCATTTCACCTTAATACACATATAGAAAAATCTCAAGCTCAAATCGCCCTTAGATTTGTGAAGGGTTTTTTACAATTTTGAAGCTTTAATATATTGTTAGAATCACTCAAGGACTCAAGCCTCTAGGATCACTTGAAAAAACCAAAAACAACCTTCTACAAGAGGAAAAAGTAACAACATGAATTTACAATAATGGATGCAAGATATGGCCAACATGTAGTACTCAAGATTATAGTGATATATTGGAGTGACTCAATTAAACTAAATTGTTATGATGCATAAGTGATGCCTTTCTTATAAAGGGAAAGTGTGAGATAGGATTAGAAAACATCTTCACATGTGTCTTAATCTTGTATGATGAGATGACTACCTCAAAAAATATTAAATGACTTTGGACACAAGCATTATATGTCAAAAGATAAGATAAGATCTAACGAAAACTAACTCTATCTAGAAATATTCCCTCCTAGGACCTAAATGGACTTAACATGTAAATAGGACCTACATAGGTAAAACACCTATTTACACCAACATGCCTACCTCTATCATTAGGAACGTCTATCAAGAGTAAGATGCTTCTAGTTGAGAAATAGGTGGCTAATTCTATTTTAATATTATAATCTAGAATATTTATGATTAACATAAGTGAACATTTTGAGTGTTTAAAGTCAATAATTGTAAGAGTTTTGAAGAAGTTCATCAATTCTATGGATGTTAGTTTTCAAAACTACATACAATGGCAAAGTGATCAATCAACACTTCAACTTGGCAGGCATGGCTTTCACAAAAACCAATGCTTTTCAAACTATTTGTGGGGATATAAATGTAACTTATGTTGATTTTGAGCTTCCACCTAATGAATGTTCATCTGATTGGTATGATAATGATCACAACTATAGTATGTCATTACAAGCCATCATTTATAGTAATATGAATTTCATGGATGTTTTCATAGGTTGGCCTAGATATATTAATGATGTTAGGATTCTAATAACTTCTTCCATCTATAGGTTATGTGAAATTGGAGAGAGGTTAAGTAAAAAAATTATTTCTATTGGTTCATCAATTATGAGAGATTATATTGTTTGTGATGGTGGATATCCATTACTACCATGGTTAATCACACCTTTTAGTTGCAATAGATTTTTAGAGGTTATTCAAATCTAAACTATCTTAAACTCATATTGTTTTTGAACATGCCTTTGGAAAGCTAAAAGGTGTTTGGAAAATTTTAAAAATTCCAAAATTTGTCATCCAAATTTATAAATACCATCAAAACTTAATTTTTTGTGTTGTATCTTGTATAATATTATGTTGACAATTGAAGAAGACATTATATTGATAAGTATGAAAATAATATAACAAACAATGAAGCATTACAAGGGGATTAGAACTACTACAAGGTTAGCTTGAATGTCTTTAATGTAATTCATCAATAGTAATGAAAATGTTGTGCATCTCAACAATTGAAGGTAGGATTTTGATCAAGACTCTTTGAAATCTTCTTAACCATTGTCTATTTCTTGTCACCTACATTCTAGAACTCATGATTGATTTTATCATATATTAGTTGCCAAAAAAATAATACAATTACTTAAATCAATTTTACCATATATTTATGGTTTCTTCATTTAGTAATGCATTCCTTTGTTTCTCATGAGTTACTATGTCTAGGGAATCCATTTTATCAAATCTTTTAACTACTAGCAAATATTTAGCATCCTCTAACAAATTCAATCAATGTATCTATAAGCATGCCACTATTCACAAACTTGCAAAATCATTATGCTCTTCAATATCCGTATTCCATAGGAAATATATGAAGCATAGAGGATTTTGACGAGATGTTCTAACTGCAATAGCCTAGAAAATAGTGTAAAACTGAAAGAAACCTTTGCTAGCGTCCTCTTTGCCTGCATAGATTAGGATAATTATAATACATTTTAAAAGGATTTTTGGTATAATTTAGAGCTGTATGCATAATGTGGAGGCTTAGACAAGATGTAAGTGCTAAATAACAATTCCCCGAAGGAATCATGGTCTCGTGATATGTAATGCTTACAGAATTTGCACATCGTAGTTTACCAAATGAGAATTGAGATTAGGTGATATTCTTGGAAGCAATAGTAATGACTAGCTGAGCTCATGTCATGCACCAAATAAAAATAATAATGTAATCTTTTAAAATTTCACAACATGCTAAAAATTCTCCCTTTCAATCAATCAAGCCTGAAAAAACTAGATTTTTTAGGTCCCTCCTATACTAAAGAAAACCAGACCACGCAACATGCTTTGACAGAGCCTAATCCCTATATCTTGTATGACATAACTATGTATGGATGTTAATTATTGGATTTCATTATTTGAATGTTTAATGTGAACACATACTCTTGTGTAGAAAGAGTAGAAACCTCCACTTGTGTCATCATGTTGATCTATTTTAGATCCTAGATATCATTTTATGTGTGTGGGCTTTCTGTCGATGTTATGGCATATTAGATTATGTTTCACTTGTATAAATATGTTTTCCAGCATGTTGAATCCTAATTTTTAAAGCTGCATGGGCACCCACAATCCATTACCCAAGCCTAAAACAACCCAGCTATGCAAATTCTGTGTGAATTCATTTTTAGTAGTTTGGGCACATTAACATGATAATGGCCTTGCATTATAGTTGGGATTGACTAGTTTAGATTTCTTATAATTCATCATTAGTTGTAAGAATTGAAATTGAATTATTCATATACGATGTTATTGTTGAGCACCAAGGCATAGGAATTCTTGAGTGTTTTTCATCTGCAATCTTCTTAACATTGTCATCCATATTGTAAACAAAAGTCAACAACATTGGGAATGTAAGCTTAATTTTCTCCATGGCATATACTATGGAAGATTTTCTTAAGTTTCATTACTTTTACAGTGCATTAAGTAGTAGCATTGTCTCAATAGTCATGTTCATCGATCATTCATAAAATGATGTTAAGATATCCGCAAAAAAAACTGGTGTGTGACAACTCAATTATCATTCCTGTTCAATTGGTATCATGGAAAGGAATTCCATGATTAATACATTTGATTGTGAAGCAATTGCACTTCTTGTAATTGTTATTTGTATTTTCTTATATGCTTTCACACAATTAATAAAATATTTGATTTATCAAATAGCATCTATCTCCAGTTCTAACTCACACTTCAAAATGGTTAAGTAAGAAATCAAATTCCTACAACTTCAATTCAAATAGGATGAAGTCAATGAAAAATCAATGTTGTGGCTAAATTCATGTTTTACTGCCTGAGCTGATTTAGTTCTTCATGAGGACTCTGTCCATGCTTAACTATAACGGTAATGAGCCACACTTGTGATGATCCACTTATTTTTTGTTGGAATTAATTTTTTGAAAATTCCTGTGCAGTCAAATTAATTGTAATTTTTTAGGCTAAATTTATATAAATGAATTCCTTATTAATATTTTTTTACGTCAAAATTAGCAGCAATGAATGATAATTAAATATAAAAATTCTTTCATTCATAGATTACTTTCGTGTTTCTCCATGCCTGCGGCTCTCAAAATCTGCATGTGGTGGCGCATCCGCAATATCCTTTTATTTAGTTTGCTTTATTAGAACCCAATATATACGTCCAATTTTATGCTTTCACGACTTGCAAAATCTCCCATATATACCTTTATTCGCCAATCATTTATCCTAACTCATATTTCCCATGCCACTTGCAGAACTTCCATAAATCTCTTGCCCTAACCCATGTCCATTTTCTTGTATTTCACGCTCGTACTTGCATATTTGCAAGTACAAAAAATGGAGGATGAGAGAATGGAAGGCCACTCTATGTCTACAGTATTCTTTCACAAATTCATAGACTTGGAACCTTTAAAACCCACACTCCAGCATTGGCAACCTACAAAAATTGAGCATTCATCTTCCAAATAAAAAAAAAAAACATTGCCTTGCATTCTCAAGCGAACTAAGGAATTCTATAAGTTAATTTTTTTAAAGTAAAAATTTAATTTTTGTCAAATATAATCTTTCAAAATTTGAGGATATTTGAAATATGACGAGTTCTTTAAAATACAATAAAATATAATTTTTAGAAGCAAGAAAATAAAAATGATAGAACTCTAAAACAATTGCTTGGTGTCCAATATATATATTGATATTTTTGGTTCATGATCATGGATTAATCATTCACAGATTGAACTACTACATTTAGAAGTTTTGCATGGATTTACAATGATCATGTATCTATCTAGCTTGTTCTTATAAATTGCTAGGAAGAAATAAGGAAATTTGAATTTTTCATTACCCCTTGTTACCCACTCATTGCAATCATAAGATATACTTTCTAAGAAGAAGAAATTATGATTTCTTTCTAAGTACTAAGGTGATTCCTTTTCATTTGTTGCCGATATACCATATACCTCTTTACTCTCGCATGCTTTAACATCTCTTTCTCATGTTAAGAATATATCAAAACACAA
>VDFB02169050.1:0-18505 GCA_007258455.2 Sequoia sempervirens
TTCACATCCAAGGTTAGTATTTCCCGATTTTAGAAAAAAAGTGGCCACTTAAGCCCCTTTTTGGGAACCATCTTGGTGCACTTACCTTGACATGGGTTATTATTTTTCTTAGAGAGAAATCTAATGCATTATATAGATTCAAGGTATTTAAAACTATGGTTGAGAATGAAATGAATGTGAAAATCAAATGTTTGAGGTTTCAAAGAGTTGGATAATTCACCTCCAATGAGTTTAACATGTTTTGTGAAGTTCATAGAATAAAAATATAATTGTTGGCCCCTAGAACTCCTTAGTAGAATTGAGTGGTTGAGAAGAAAAACTGAACTATTCAAGAAGTTGTTATGACTATGATGAATGAAGCAAATATATTGGAAGTCTACTGGAAAGAAGCTATTCATACTATTTTTTACATACTTAATATAATTCAAGCTAAAGGTAATAACACAAAGACTCCCTATGAGTTATGGTATGGAAGGATTCCCACTGTGAAGTACTTTAGAATATTTGGAAGCAAATGTTACATCAAGAGAGATAAAAAAAACTTAGGAAAATTTGATGTAAGTTCTAATGAAGGTATCATCCTCAGATATTCTACTGTAGGAAAAGCTTACAAATTTTACAACAAAAGTATGAGACAAATTCTTGAAAGTGCAAAAGTTAAGGTTGATGAAAACTTGCAAAATTCAATTGTAGTAGATAGATATTTGTTAGATGAGCCTGATTGTAGAGAAGAAGAAAAATTTGATGAAAAAGAAGTGTACAATGAAGAGGAAGAAGCTCTATAGAAGAACCCTAAGACCCCTAAGTATGTTAAAACAAATCATTCTGAAGATTGAATAATTGGAGATAAGAGGAAAGGACTATTGACAAGAAGTAGAGCTACTGAAGTAGAGGTAAATTTGTGTTTACATTCTAAAGTTGAACCTAAAATAGTGAGTGAGGCATGCAAAGATGAAAATTGGATGAAGGTCATGAAAGAAGAACTTATGTAGATTGAGAAAAATTAGACTTGGGAATTGGTTCCTAGATCAACAAACAAGAACATAATTGTAACTATGTGGGTATTAGAAACAAGTTGAATGAGAATGTAGAAGTGGTAAGGAATAAGGAAAGAATTGTGTGTAAGGGATACTCACAAGTGAAAGGAATAGAATTTGTGGATATATTTTATCTTGTGTATAAGATAGAGCTATCATAATGTTTTTGGCATTTGCAACACATAAGGAATTTTAAGTTTAATAGATGGATGTGAAGTTTTCCTTTCTGAATGGTGAATTAGAAGAACAGGTTTACATAGAACAACTGAAAGGATTGTAGTTGTCTGATCAACTAGATATGGTGTGGAAATTTAAGAAGACATTATATTGATTAAAGCAAGCCCCTAGATCTTGGTATGGAAGATTGAATAGGTATTTGATCCAAGGTTTCGATAAAGGTGCTACATATAGTAATCTTTAATTCAAAATTGAGGAAGAAAAAATCTTGATAGGAAAAGTACAAGTTTTGGAGCATTCTTTCTTGGATAAAGATTGGTTTCATGGTTGAGTAAGAAGAAATATTTAGTTTCCTTGTCCAATGGAGAGCTTGAGTAGATTTCTATAGCATCATGTTCTACACAAGTTTTCTGGATGGGACAAACATTGAAGGATATCAAAGTAGAATTTGATGAGCCTATATCTATCTTTTGTGACAATACAAGTGCAATCAACATTTCAAATAATCTAGTGACACATTCAAGAAAAAATTATATATCAATTAGGTATCACTTTTTGAGAGAAAAGGTTATAGAGAATTAGGTGAAGCTTAAGTATGTACCTACAAAAGATCAAATCATTGGCATATTGACTAAGGCTCTTCATAAAGATACCTTTGAGTATCTTAAGGGAAATTTGGTGATTATTGCCCCTTCTTCTGTGAACTAGATGCATCAGTCTAGTGGATTCATGGATCTATCACTTTTATGGACTGACGTTGGTGGCTACCTCTCAAGGGGATCATGGAGTGTCATGTGTTGTCATTGTGTAGAGTTGCTAAGTTGATTGGGTGTACTCCTAACGGGGGAGTATTTAGAGCAAGTATCTTGGTTGAGTTTCAAAGGGGGAAAATAATGCAAATTTTTTTCCTTTACCATTGATGTCAAAGGTGAAGAAGGTATCATGGGATTTTTTTATCTATTCAAAGGGAGAAAGAAAAGGAAATCACAAGAGCATGTTTAGGGATGTTGTGTTGTCTTTGATGGTTTTTCACATATTGTCTCACCATCAATGAAAAAGGGGGAGATTGTTGCAAGTATGAAGGTGTTATCATTGATGTCAACAGAAATTCTAGAGGCTAGTGTTGTCATTGATGTCAAATATGTTTTGAAGATGTCAAGGATATTGATAAAATTATCAAAAATAGGAAAAAAAGTTGATGCAAGTTGTGCATGTGTATTTGAGATACTAAAGAAGTGTTTTGTATACATGGAGCTATCTTTATGTTAAAATTTCTGAAGATGAGTTGGAGTGAAGTAATGAGCTGAGATGATGTCTCTAGTACTTGGTTTCCAAGTGCTTTTGAGAAAATTTGATAAATAGAGATATCAATGTTGTGCAAGTGTTCAAAATGTTCTCTAGGTTATGATCCACATTTCTTCTGTGTTGATTCTATGTTTATGTGGATATGATACATCTCTCAAGGGTGTTAGAAGTTTCTATATTGTAAAATTTAGTTTCTTGATAGATGCATAAAGCGAGATATGTTCACAAGTGTGTTGACAATTTTTTCAGTGATGCTTTCTATGACCTAGGAGAAATTTATTTTCTCTTTTTTTCTCCATAGTTTGGCTTTAGGTTGCATGAATTTTTGAAGTTACTTATAATTTTTGTATCTTTCAAAATTCAAGGTTTCACTTGATTTGGTATAGTATAGTGTGTATTTCATGTGTCAATTTTTGAATAAGGCTTATTAGTTGTTTTGGGTTGAAGTATTTGTATGATGAAAGTTTGGATGAAGTGGTTGATGGATCTCAAGTGGTTCGAGATTTATTCTCAATCTTGTTTAAGTTAATTTTGTTGTTCAAAAGTTTCAAATTGATTTAAGGAAGCATTTGCTTAATGTTTATAGTGTTTAGCACGAGTGTTGGAAGACCTTGCATTAACACTACATGTGAGTTTAGGAAAGTATGTTGAGGTGTGTTTGTATCTATTTGGGTCCTAATTAAGGATTTATATGGGTCACCTTCATTCCTATTCACCACATAAATTTTTTTTTGGTGACCTAATTTTAATTTTTTAGTATAACAGATAGTTGTCAACTTGGGAGAAGGTTTTTGAGGTTGAGTTTGATATACATAATATTAATTTTATTGTGAGATGAAGGAGAGAATAAAGATAGATGAAATAGCAATGTGAGTGTTGTGTGATGTGAATTTGAGTAGTGCAGTGCAAAATTCAAATTATTGGATTCTTGAAGGTAGTGAGTTGAAGGTGTCAAAAATATTTCATGCAAGGATATGAAAGTGTTGGAGCATTTGTGGTGGACTCCTTGTTGCATTGAGAAGATATTTTTGTGTAACAATTCTCTTCCATCTTCTTGTATTACTTTTTGTGGCAATGAGCCTTCGTTGTGATCCTTTTTGGATAGTGTGTCCTATTTTGGCAGTGAGTCCTTGTACCAATTTTGAAATTACTTATATTGAAAGCTAATCCTCTCTTTGGTTTTTACCACATTGTGATTTTCATGTAAATCTAGTGTTTCCTTGTGTATGGTGATGCTATTTCATTTTTTGTTATATGCATCTCATGTTTAATCATGTTAACAAAATAAGGGTTTGATGAATACATGTGTTTGATCTGACTACTATTAAGGGTTTTTATTTTTTAATTTTATATAATTGACTCACCCCACTCTCCATTTCCTTTCCAATTCAACAAAAAATTAGAGTGTAACCATCTTCATATTTTCGCTAAAGTTCAATCTTTCTTGATTTTAAAAAAATGGCCACTTAAAATCCCTTTTTGGCCCCCCATCTTTTTGCATCCACCCCATTATTTACACATAATGAAGGCTCTATTGGATGTTGTAGTTGTGTTGCTAATATTTGGTTGTCATTGATGTCAACACTAATAGCATTTGATTTATTGAAGGTTGTTTATGTTGAGGATATTGAGAAATTTGTAAAAGAAAGTATTGTAGGTTCCTAGTGGAACTATGAAGGTCATGAAGGTGTCTTTTTTCGTATGTTGAAGATCAATTTTTGTGGACTAAAGGGTTTATTTTTGGGTGTATCTAGTCCATCCTTATAATTTTTTAGAGGTCCATGTGAATATTTGTTCAAATTATGAAGATTTGTGCTCTGATAGTGTTTTTGTGGTCTTTGTCAGTGTTCTTGATTAAAGTTGGTATAATTTTGGTAATTCTAGTTGTTGCGGATGTTTCTCTATTGTTACTTGGTTTTCTTGGATGTTTCTAGATCATGCTCTATCTTTGTGGTACATCCACATTGATCGGTGTGCTTTTGGTCAAATATTTTCTCTGTATGTTCAATTTTTCATGTTCTCGGCTGACATGATGGGTGTAATGTGTTGTAGATACTTGAAGATTAAAATTTGAATGTTTGGCATGCTTAAGGATATTGTTCTAGGTCTTATCATTATATTAACTGATGATGTTTTATCCAAATTGAAAATTTATTTGTAAATTTGGGCCGACATTGAAAATATGTTTTATATTTTTGGCCAACTAAGTTGTTGATGTAATCTCATGTTGCGGATATATAAGAGCAATTCTTTCATCAGTGTAAAGTGTGCTCAGTGTGCTCCCATGTATGTATGTGAAAATATCATTCAATTGTAGAGTAGAGTGTGAAGAAGATTGAGTGAAGTGTGAAGAAGTTTGAGTGAAGAGTGAAGAAGGTTTTTCTATGCTTAACTGGAACTGTAATCAGGCTTGCATAGAAGCTAGTTTCTTAGTTCAATTTTTGGATGGTTTTAATCCAAACCCTTTTTTGGACAGTGAGTCATCTTTTGTATTTGAGCAGTGATCTCTAGGTAGTGTGCCTTAATGCATGTGCATTCCCATTATTTCTCATTATACTTTTAATAGGGTATAATATTGTGGACTAACCTCCACCATGGTTTTTCCCTTAGTATGGTTTCCACATTAAAAATCTTGGTGTTATCTATGTTTTTGACATGTTGAATGTTTATGTCTTTTTGCATCTTCATCAAATCTGATATTGAGTTAAATAAAGTTTGAAAATGTTTAAGTATTCTGTGACAACTAATTCATCCCCCCTTCTTAGTTGTTTGTCCTTGTTTTTCCAACAATTGGTATCAAGGCGGGTTCCTCTAAAGAAGTTTAAAAGCTTGAAGTGATCTGAGAAGTATCATACAAGAAGGACAATCCTAGATTTGATGGAAAAATTACTCATTGTGGAAAGCTCCAATGGAGTGTCATTTGAAGTGTATTGGTGAACCCTTCAAGAAAATTACAAAGAAAAGATATGTTATTCCTCATAATGGTCCTTCCACAACTGATGAGATTAAAGAGGCTGAGAATAATGTTAGGGCTATGGAAGATTTATTGAGTGCATTAACATATTTAGAAATGAAAAATGTGTTAGGTCTAAAGATAGCTCATGAGATGTGGATGAAGCTGGAAACTTTTTATGAAGGAGATGTACATGTGAAGATGGATAAGCTATAGAGTTTGAAAGGAAAGTATGAAAATCTGATGATGGGTGAAGATGAAAATACTAATTGTCTTATGAAAAGAGTAAATGAACTAGTGATGGGTATTATATGTGTTGGTGGTACCCTAGATGAGGAAGAAATTATGGCTAAAGTTCTTAGATCATTGCCTCCCTACTACAAAGAAAAGGCTCATGCTATTGAGTGGAGTGCATTTTGTGATTCTATTCCTAAGACTAAAATTGCATTTAAGGCTACTATATTTGGAAGAAACAAGCAATGATATGATCCAAGAGAGAGTTCTAGAAAGACATTCAAGTATGAGGAAGAAATGAAATATCTTGAAGATGAAGAAAGAGAGGTAGAAGAGCTGGAGGCACTAATTGTGAAGAAAGAAGGTAGAGGAAAAGGTAAGTATAAAGGAAAGCTTCTTATCAAATATTTTTCTTGTAGTAAAATAGGTCATCTTGCATCAAGGTGTCTTGAAAGAGTTCCTAGATCTAAGCCTTACAAATCTAGATTCCAAAAGAAATGTTACTTTGCTAGGAAGAAGGTGTCACTAATTATGAGTCTGATAAAGATAATGGAAATGAAGATGATTGGGTTTGCATTGCTATCAAGGAAAATAGTCATGTGGTTACTAAATCTACTGAAATTGAGAAAGCTCTTGCAGCCCAAATTGAAGAAAAGGATGAGTGGGTCATTGATATCAAATGCTCACATCATATGACTGGTGAAAAAAGAAAATTTGTATGTCTAGAGAAGTATGACAATGGGGTTGTAAGAATTGGAGATAACAATGAGGTCTATTTGTCTTGGTCATAAGCATAACACTTATGATGCTCTTTCTATTGAAGGCTTGAAGCACAACCTATTGAGTGTTGGATAGATAATGGAAAAAGGTTATGATATTCAATTCAAAGATGGAAGATGCAGGATTTATGGAAGCTCTGGAAATGTAATTGCCTCAGGTAAATAGACAAAAGGTAATTTTTTCACCTAAATGCCACTAGTGAAAGTTGTTTAATTGCTCAAGTAGATGAAAGTTGGTTATGGGATAGAAGGCTGTGTCATGTGAATTTTGACAATATTGTCAAAATAAGTTCCACTCAAGTAGCAAGAGATCTACCTAAACTAGTGAAGCCTACTAGCACAGTTTGCAAAGAGTGTCAGATGAGAAAATAGACTACAGTTTCTTTTTGGAGAAAACAACATCATTCAAATGGATTGTTGGGGCTAGTACATATAGATCTATGTGGTCCTTCTAGAGTCAAAATTCTCCATGGTGAAAGGTACTTTATGCTTCATATTGATTATTACTCTAGAATGATATGGGTTGCTTCTTAAGAGAAAAATGTGAAGCATTAGAAAAGTTCAAAAGCTTCAAAGCTATGCAATAAAATAAGAAAGGTCTTAAAATCAAATGCCTAAGGTTAGACAAAGGTGGTGATTTCATGTCGAGGGAGTTTAATTCTTTTTGTGAAGAGCATGGAATTCAAAGATAGTTATCTACTCCCTGAACCCCTCAATAGAATGGTGTTGTTGAGAGAAAGAAAAAAAAAATTATGGATGCTACTAGAACAATGATGATTGAAGGAAATGTGCCTCACATGTATTGGAGTGAAGCAATAAGAAGTACTATGTATACTTTGAACTGGGTAAATGTAAATGGTAATTTTGGTATGACTCCTTTTGAACTATGGTTTGGTTATAAGCCTACTACTAAATATTTCAATATCTTTGGAAGAAAATTCTACATCAAGAGAGATGATGATATAGGAAAGTTTGATGCAAGAAGTGATGAAGGAATCTTTCTAGGTTACTCTATTAGAAGCAAATCCTACCAGTGCTATAACAAAAGACTAAGGAAAATAGTTGAGAGTGAAAATGTTAGAGTTGATGAAGATTCTGCTAAATCATCTAGATATTATGGATATGATTCAGATGAAGACAATACAAACAAAGGGAAGAATGCTCGAACACAAAATCAACTTCAAATTGTGCCATATGTTTTGGTAAGAAATCTTCAATTTTTTCCACTAAATCAAGATATTCAGGAAGTAGAGACAAGTGCAAGTGAAAAAGAAAGAACAAAAGAATCAAAAGTTCAAGGAAACACTAAAAATCTAAGGTATGTAAATCTAAATCATTCTAAAAATCAAATTATAGGAGATAAGAATAAGGAGTGCAAACTCAAAGAAAGATTACAGAAGAGTATTGCATGATTTCCAAGATTGAACCTAAAGATGTCAAAGAAGCTTGCAATGATGAACACTGGATGGAAGCTATGAAGGAAGAACTGATGCAGATTGAAAATAATGATACATGGATACTAGTTCCTAGAACAAAAGATAAAAATGTAATTGGTACTAAATGGGTCTTTCAGAATAAGCTAAATGAACAAGGTGAAGTGGTCCAAAATAAAGTGACATTGGTATGTAAATGGTATTCACAAATGGAAGGTATTGATTTTGAAGAAACCTTTGCCCCTGTTGCTAGAATTGAAGTTGTAAGGTTATTTCTTGCTTATGTTGCATACAAGAACTATAAAGTCTATCAAATGGATGTGAAGTTCAGCTTTTCTAAATGGTGAGCTAGAAGAAGTATATATTGAAAACTGGATGGATTTCAACTGATTAATAATGAATACATAGTTTTCAAATTGAAGAAAGTTTTGTATGGACTTAAACAAGCCCCAAGAGCCTGGTATGCTAGATTAGACAAATACTTACTGAAGCTTGGATTCAATAAAGGTACTTTGATAGCAACTTATATTTCAAATTGGATCATGATAAAGAATTAATTATTGAGGTCTTTGTTGATGACATTATTTTTGGAGGAGATGATAATCTATGTATGAGGTTTGCTGATGAAATGAAGAGTGAATTTGAGATGAGTATGATTAGAGAGATGGATTTCTAGTGTAGGTGCACCTTGGGGTCTCCATGCCTCCATGAGGATTTGATTGTATTTTTTTTTGTTTTCAAGTTTTTGTGATGTAATAAGGTCCTAAGGACCATCTTCAATGATTTGTAATAGGATTTCAAGGTTGGTGATAAGTTTTGTTGATTGTATTAGGTCTCCTCCTCACCATGTAAACTTGGTGCATCTAGGCCAAATAATGAATTAAGGTGCCATGATGCAACTAGGTAATAGAGGGGATTACCTTGATGAATTGTAGGTTTGGAAGTGTTTTATACATCTTTTTTTTTTTAAGTTCGGGTTCTAGGTGTGTTGTGTTAAGTTGCCTTAACTAGGCAATTAGGGGTTAAATGGAGTTTGTTGGTTTCCCAATGGCCTTCTAATTAAAAATACAGTTGAGGGACATTGGGAGGAATTGGAAATTATTAAATAGGCCTCTCTTGGTTGAGGAAGGTTTATTGTTAAGTTTTGAAGGAGATTGAATCAAAGAACTTTGTTTTTCTCTTATTTTCGTGTGAAAATTGCTACTAACTCATGTGGTATGGATGGGTATTTATATAGACACAAGGATATTATGGTTTGATAGGGGAGTGAGATAGATTCATTTTTTGGTGGTTTAGTCAATTCCATAAATAATTGAGGAAGTTTCTCTCCATTCTTCAGAAAGGGTCTAAAACCCTCAAAAAATCGGGGTTTAGTCTCAAAGAGGCTCACAACTCACCATTCCACATGTTGGTGTGATTCTTGGTGGAGTGGTGAGGTTCAACATATATTTTATGTTTATGGAGGTTTTGGAGAATTAAAGAGGATCTGGAGTGACTTTGTGTGATACCCTAGGCTTGGCATCATCATGTGACAAGCCTAATTTGGTGCAAATTTCTAAGTTTGCTGATTTGTGAGAAAAATATCTTAAGGAGAGTGACTAAAAGGGATTGAAATGTATGAAATGATGCTGTGAGAATGAAATTCATGGCTTAGGGGAGTTTGGGTGTGCCTTTTTATCTTGGTTCTTGCTTGGAGCAACCAATTTGGGCCTCCTTGTGGCATTGCAAATTGTTCCATTGTGATAGTTTGGTTAAGTGTCATTCCCTGGGGTTTTGGGGATTGAAAGTGGTATATTTAAGAAGTATAAAACTAGTGCCTCTTTCCTATTTCTTGTCTTTAAGTAGGTTTTTTTTTGAATATCCTAGTTGACAAGCAACAAGGAAGATAGGCCTAATAGTGGGTTAATGAGTATTTGGTTGCTCCTAAAGCATTAATCCCTGTTGTTGGATGTTGTTCAATCATGGGTATGTTATTTATGGGATTCCAAAACTTTTGGATGTGTCTGGTTGTAGGAGTGTGTTTCTAAGAGATTTTGTTAGGATTGTCCTACATTGGAAGGTTACAAGGAACCTCTAGGTTAGTCTTGGAAGCGATGGGAAAGTGAAGTGTTCTAGTTACAAATATTAGTTATCTGACATGTTTGTCATGAGAAAGGTGTCATAGACATTACCAAGTAAGTGTATACTTTTTTTCCTTGAAAAAACTTATGGAAGGTTGGGTTATCACCTTTTTTGAGAAGTGTATTTGAAAGGTCCACATAAAGAGTATTTGAGAGAGTTGAATGATGGAAGGTTTTTTCCATCAAAATTAAGTCTTCCCCTGCTCACTCTACATCAAGTTCTTTTTGGGATTGCAATTTACTCAATTAGACAAGGGGATCTCCATATCTTAGTCCAAATATGTGAGAGAATTGTTGAAGAAGTTTGGCATGGATGATTCAAAAAGTGGTAGTACTCCCATGATAACCAGATGTAAGTTGATAGAGAATGATGATTGTCCTAAGGAAAATCAAACAAGATATAGATCAATGATTGGTGGATTGCTCTACTTAACTCAAACTAGACTAGACATTATGAATGTTTTATGTATGGTTGCTAGATTTGGGGCTGATATAAAATAATCTCATGTGACTAATATTAAGAGAATATTTAGGTATCTAAAAGGGATAGTTGATTTTGGGCTTTGGTGCCCTAAGGATGATGATCTTACTTTAAATGCATATACTAATGAAAATTGGGCAGGAGATGTAAATGAAAGAAAGAGTACTAGTGGTGGTGCTTTCTTCCTAGGGAAGAAGTTGTATTGGTTGAGCAAAAAGCATAATTCCATTTCTCTATCTACTATTGAGGTAGAGTATATTGCTTCTGCAAATAATTGTACTCAAGTGATGTGGATGAAATAGATGCTAAAAGATATCAGAGTAGTATATGATGAACTTATTTCCATATACTATGATAACTCAAGTGCAATTAACATATCAAAGAATCTAGTGCTACACTCTAAGACCAAACATAAATCAATCAAGTCTCACTGTCTAAGGGAAAAAGTGAGTGAAAAAGAAGTCAAACTAGAGTATGTGCCTACCAAAAAAAATATTACAGATATTTTCACTAAGCCATTGTCGAAGGATACTTTTGAGTATCTCAGTGGGATGATAGGGGTGATTATGCCTCTTGATATGAAGTAGGATGCAATGATTTGCATCAATTTGTGCATTTCATGATCATATTATGATTCATATTGATGTTTCTATGGATGCTACTTAGGGGAAGTAGTTAGATGTGAAAATATGTGGTTCAGAGCTTGGATGTGGAAAGATAATATTTATCTTTTCCATTGATGTCAAAAGGGGAGAAGAGTCATGCAAAAAATTGTTTCCTATCTGGAGTAAGAAGTCTTGCTAGGAGAAGATCTTGCAGAAGGAGTCAAGGAAGAAGAGTCAGAATCTAAGGAGGAGTAAGTGCTAATTGAGATTTGGGTTGATGGTGTTTTTCACATCATGTGTTGCCATTAGTGCTGAAAGGGGAGATTGCTGGATGTTGTCATTGTGTTGCTGATATGTGGTTGTCATTGATGTCAACACTATTAGAATTTGATGTATTGAAGGCTGTATATGTCAAGGATATTGAGGAAATTGTAAAAGAAAGTATTGTAGGTTCCTAGTGGAATTGTGAAGGTCATGAAGGTGTCTTGTTTTGTACATTGAAGATAATTTTTTTTTGAATAAAGCATTTATTTTCGAGTGTATCTAGTCCATCCTCTAGAATTTTTAGAGGTCCACGTGAAGATTTGTTCAAATTGTGAAGATCTGTGTTTTAATAGTGTTTATGTGGTCTGTGTCAATTTTCTAGATTAAAGTTTGTATAATTCTAGTAATTATAGTTGTTGCAGATGTATCTTTGTTGTTCCTTGGTGTTCTTGGATGTTTCTATATCATTCTCTATCTTTGTGGTATGTCCACATTGATCGGTGTGCTTGTGGTCAAATATTTTTCTCTATATGTTCAGTTTTTCATGTTCTTGGATGACATGATGGGTGCAATGTGTTGTGGATCCTTGGATATTAAAATTTGAATGTTTGGTGTGCTCGAGGATATTTCTTTGGGTCTTATCATGATATTAGCTAATGATGTTTGATCCACATTGAAAATTTATTTATAAATTTGGGCTAACATTGAAAATATGTTTTGTATTTCTAGCCGACTAAGTTGTTGATGTAATCTCATGTTGTGGATATATAAGAGTGATTGTTTCATCGGTGTAAAGTGTGCTTGGTGTTTTCCCATGTGTGTATGTGTGAATATCATTATATTGCAAAACAAAGTGTGAAGAAGATTGAGTGAAGTGTGAAGAATTTTGAGCGAAGAGTGAAGAAGGTTTTTCTATGATTAACTGGAACTATAATTAGGTTTGTATTGAAGCTATTTCATAATTCACATATTAGATGGTTTTAATCCAAAAATTTCTTTGGAAAATGAGTCCTCTTTTGTATTTTAGCAATGAGCTCTAGGTAATGTGCTTGAATGCATGTGCATTCCCATTATTTCTCATTATACTTTTAACAGGCTATAATATTGTGGACTAACCTCCACCATGGTTTTTACACTAACAGGGTTTCCACATAATTTCTTTTGGTGTTATCTATGTTTCTAATGTGTTGAATTTGTATGGTTTATTGCTTATTCATTAGATCTGATATTGAGTTAAATAAAGTTTGAAAAGGTTTAAGTATTATGTGACAATTGATTCACCCCCCCTCTCAATTGTATGTCCTTGTTTTTTCAATAGGCTCAACATGGTTCTTTTCCACATTTTGACAGGTATGATATGTATTGTTGGATTGTTTCAAACAATACATTGATATCCAAAGAGCTTGTGTGAATTTTGTAGGTTAAAAAGTTTTGTTTAAAATGTTTGAGTTTAACAAGATTCTTGATACAATTTAGGAGGTCATTTGAAATGATTAATCTCCTCCAACAAGATGGAATGCATGTAGATGATAGTTTATGTGGTCTTTATCATTATAGAAGGGTCTTGAACAACATGGATGTTTCAACTAAGTTTCAAATATTTTCCTTCACCATAACTATTTTGTTAAAAAGAAAGTCTTAGTGCTCTATTCGATTTTAATATTGTAAAACCCCATGCCACATGCCAATAATCCTTGTATTAGTAGCAATCCTAGAGATTGGTATGTTACAAAGTTAGGGAAATTCCTTCTTCCATCTCTTGAAAACCTAGATTTGGGATAATCATGGAAGATAACATATGAGTATTAGAATAATGATGAGGGAAAACAAAAAAGGTTGCACACAACTAAATAGATGGTTTCTAGTATATGTATGATTTTCAAGTGCAATGATAGTCTATAGAGGGGAGTCACGTGAGATTATAAAGCACATGGAAAGTGACACTTAGGGTTGTCAATATTCACATCCCACTACTAGAGAAGAACACCAAGCTAGTTTCAATTCATTATAATTGGGAGCTATTTTTAACTTATTGCTACATATCTACCCTCTAAGAATGATAATGGATGGTCAGAATACTCTATCATTCTTGTTGTGGAAGAATGTAATGGTAGTCAAAGTTAGGGCATGCTAATACTTACATTATTGTTAAACTATATATATATATATATATATATATGTCAAGACCTTAGGTGTTGCATGATAGCATTGATGAAAATAGGACAACATCAATGGGAAGGCTTACTAACCATGGAAATACCTAAGAGCCTAAAGACTATATAGATAAAGAAAGTGATCACCAAGACTCAAATAGATAACAATAATAAATGTAAAATTGGTGGTTCAATCTTAGGTGAAGAATGCATGATAGTTTCCATTTTATGATTCATAAAGGATAGTCATCACAAAAAATAAAACTATAACAAACCTATGGGGATACATGAGGTAGTTAAAATAAAGTGTCATACGTTTAGGTTCCTTTAAGGGAAATATGGGTTGTCTTATGTAGGAAAATAAAGTGTGAACAAATGCATGGGTTAAAAAGTGTAAGAAGGTTGTGAGATAGTATTTTGTGATATTAAGGCTCTATAAGAGTGTTATAGAGAAAATCTAGTAGAATAGAGACATACTCATTATAGAGACATAGTCATCACAAAGTTCACAAAAGAGTACATGAAAACAATTATTTATTGAGCAATTTATGATTGATAATAGTATGAAAGTATTAGTATATTTGAAGGTTGTTGTATCAAGTGTTATAATAAAGTGTTAAGAGATTCTTAATGAATGATCACCATCATAGTGAATGATTCAAGAGTATCTAGTGGTGTAAGGAAATCTTACATCACCCAAAAAATGTTTTCCCTTTCTTTTATTTAGTTGTTTTGAGTCCCATGGTGGCACTTAAGGGGTGTAAGACAGTCGAAAGTTAGAAAAGGTGAAAAATGGTCACTTATTATTTTTAGTAATTTGGCTTAAACAAGATCATATGGACCTAAAAATTTACCCTAAGGAGTTGAAGTAAAAACTATTTTTTACAGAGGAAGAATTGTCTCAATAACATGTACAGTTCAGGAGATGTTAAAGTTTTTGTCTTGCAAAATTTATTGAATGTAGCTTCAAATTGAAATTTAAAAACCTTAGAATCTTGGAAACATCTTGAAAATTGGACCTTACCATAAGGTTGCTACTAATATTCCTCCCATGCAAGCCATAAACCATGATTCCCAATTCATTAAACCTACCAATAGCAACCAAAAAAAAATATTTTTTTACAAGTACAAAATCCAAAATAAAATGTCAAGGACCATTAATCAAACAAAATCCAAATGGATAAATGAAGTTAAAATGGATCCCAAAGAAAAATTAATCAAGCAAACAAAATATTGTAAATCCAATAGTCAATCAATATGTGGAGCCACAAGAAAATGTTGAATGAACAAGACAACTAAGGAGGGTGTGAATCAATTGTATCAAATTAAAACATTAAATCCCTCAATAGTAATTAGATCCACATGCATTCACTAAACCCTTAATCTATTATAATGTTTAAACATGAAAAGAAAATAACAAAAAATTTAAAATCCAACAACATACACAAGAGAACACTAGATTTATGTGGAAAACCATGTAGAAGGGAAAAACCATAATGAGGATTAGCTCACAATATAAATAATTAAAAAACTGATACAAGGAGGCTTACTAATATAATAGGATGCACTATCTAGAAAGGATCATAGTCCAAACTCACTGTCAAAATATAAATAAGAAATAAGATAAAATGTTACGTAGAGAACATTATCTTGATCCAATTGAGAATCCACCCTAATAGCTTAAACAACACTTTTAGTCTTCAAGAGATCAAGATACTTCAGCTCACTACATTCAATAATATTACATTATAGATCATACTACATTTCACACTTCTACACTTAATTTTGCATCTCAAAACTCAGCTCTATTTCACACCACATCTCACATAAATTCACCTTATAGTTATGTCATCCAAAACTTGAAAAACATCTTCAAGTTGGCTACACTCACCTTACAATTTACAAATTCAATATAGGTTGGCACTAAGCATTCCCATGGTGGATAGGAATTAAATTCAACCAATACAAAATGTAACTAGGACCCAAATTAACTCTCACATGCCACACTACACTTTCACTAATGCTTAAACATATTTGAATGTAGTGTAAACACCAGGTCAAACATTACCCATGCAAAAACTTTTAAACATTGAATTACATGCTTCCTCAAATCCAAAGATGACTTGTGAACCACACACCATGCTTGAACATCTATAATATTTCTCTATCATCCTAAAATCCATCAAACTCCTTCACAATGATTCACACCTCTAGAATGTACACAACTTGTACATTTAGACTACACTGCCAATAAGTGTAACTCTAAAACCCATCTTTCGAAGCCACAGACAATGAGTACTCTTGATGAAGGCAAGAAATCAATACCATTAGCATAAATTTAGAATTGAAAGACTTGAAGAACAACTAAAAATAAATGTTGAGAAAAAATATTTCTCTCGAACACCTCTACAAGAAACAATGAAAAACTAGTTCACACACTAGTGAACATAAATTCCCTCTAACCATCAATCTAGAAGCAAAAATATTGGATATAGAAAATTTGAACACTTGTATCCAACATATCTAAATCACACAAGCAATTTTTCAACCCAGAAGAAATGCAAAGCTAAACGAGAACACCTCTACAAACAAGAATACCTCTTCAACACCATCTTTCCTTATTTTATATTTTTTCTCAATATCCTCGACATCTTTATCACTACCACAATTTTGAACATAAGCTTATTAAATAACACAAGAGGTTAACACTAGAAACTTAATCACTAAGAACATAATTCAAATAATCTTGAAGCAATAATCTCTCTCATTCACTATAGAATTATCACCAATGACAACACAAGCTTGTTGACATCAATGACAATACCTCCATACTTGCAAGAATCTCTCTCTTTTGCATTGATGGCAACACAAGATGTGAAAAACCATAAAATAAAACACACACAACATCCTTACAAGATTATCTCTCTAGTATATCTACCTCTTTCAACCTTTTCCTTTCATATGACATCTCTCTCTCTCTCTCTCCCTCTATATAAACATACTTTTTCACATGACTCTCTTTCCCCACCTTTGAAATTAGTGGAAAAGGATAAAATATTTTTCATTTTTCTCCCCATTTAACATAGAACCAAGGTACTTGCAACTATCCTAAATACTCCCCATTAGGAGTACCAAACAACTCAACAACCTCTACATAATGACAACATATATTCCATACTACAACAATATCACTACCTACTCCCCCTGAGACGTAGCCACCAAAACTAGTCCAAAAAAGGAATGAATCCATAAATCCAAAAGATTGATGCATCTCCATATGCATCTAGTTCAAAGGAGGGGTAATAACCCCCAACTTCTCCCAAAGATACTCAAAAGTATCCTTAGGAAGAGCCTTAGTAAATATGTCAACAATCTAATCCTTTGTAGATACATATTCAAGCTTCACTACATTCTCCATAACCTTCTCTCTCAAAAAATGATGCCTAATTGATATATGATTTGTTCTTGAATGCATCACAAGATTCTCTAAAATGTTTATTTCACTTGTATTATCACAAAATATAATAGGCTCATCATACACAACTCTGATATCCTTCAATGTTTTTCTTATCCACAATACTTGTGTGCAACAAGATGCTGCTATGCTATACTTTGCTTCTACACTAAATAAATAAATAGAATCTTGTTTCTTACTTAGCCATGATACCAATCTACATCCAAGAAAATATGCACGACTACTTGTACTTTTCCTATCATCTATACAACCATCCCAATTTGCATATGTGTAAGAACTCAATGCAAAACTAGTATCCTTAGGATACCACAAGCCATAATCTAGAGTGTCCTTCAAATATTTGAATATCCTCTTCACTACTACAACATGTGGCTCTTTAGGATTTTATTGAAATCTAGCCACAAGAAAAATTGCATGCATGATATCTTGTCTACTAATAGTTAGTTATAGTATTCCACCAATCATAGATCCATACTTTCTCTGATCAGTCTTATGAATTTCATCATCCTTACTCAATTTGCAACCAATAACCATAGGAGTACATACCAGTTTGGAGTCTTCCAATCCAAACTTCTTCATAATTTCTTTAGCATACTTTTATTGTGAAATGAATATTTCTTTATATATTTTATTGATTTGTAGCACAAGGAAGAAATTCAACTCCCCAAAATTTCAAACTATTTCAACATATCTTCTGCAAAATTTCTACACATAGCTTCATTGCCTCCAAAAAATATGTCATCAAAATACACAACCACTATCAATATTTGATATTTTCCAACATTGAAGTAAATATTACAATTTTTAGTGCCCTTATTGAATCTTTGTTGTATTAAGTATTTATCCAACCTTGCATGCTAGGCGTTGGGAGATTGCTTCAACCCATACAATGATTTCTTCAATCTGTAGACCATATCGGGTTCATTTGACAACTAAAATCCTTCTAGTTGTTCCATGTAAACTTCCAATTCTCCATTCATGAAAGTAGACTTCACATCCATCTAATACACTTTAAAGTCCCTATGTGCTACAAATGCTAAAAACATCCAGAAAACTTCCATTCTAGCCACTGGTGTGAATGTCTCCTCAAAATATATTCCTTCAACTTATGCATAGCCCTTACACAAGGTCCTTTCCTTTTCTCTTACCACTTCTCCATTCCCATTCCACTTGTTTTGAATACCCACTTAGTTCCAATAATTTTTTTATTTTTATTTTTTTGGTCCAGGAATAAGTTCCCAATTTATATTCTTCTCAATGTGCATAAGTTCTTCCATTTCCTTCATCCAATGTTCATCTTTACATGCCTCAATCATTGTTTTTGGTTCAACTTTAGAAAGTAAACATAGATTTACCTCTTCTTGAGCAACTCTTCTTCTTGTCAACATTCATTTTCTTTTGTCTCCAATGATCTATTCTTCTAAATGATTTCTCTATACATACTTATGGATCTTAGGGTTTTGATGTAGTATAGGGGTGACAAATCATT
>VDFB02169051.1:0-22568 GCA_007258455.2 Sequoia sempervirens
GATATCATGAACAGGGAGTTATTCTCAAATAGGTCAGCAACATCGAGGGGGAAGTCATCTAGGGTAGTACCACGCAATGTTGGTAACCAAGAGGAAGCCTCAACCCATTTAGCAGAAGTACCTTTGCCGATAAGGGTAACCTTGCTAGTGGTGCAATCTAGGCCAAGATTCTTTGGACATTTCTCAAGAACAATAGGTTCAAGAAAACCATTTTCATTTTGTCCTAGTTTCTCATTCTTGGTATACCCCATTCCCTTCATTAGCTACAAACCTTTGTTGTCATCTTCCATAGGAAAAATATGGATGGGTTGTTCATCTTGATATATCATGAAGAGGAGTTATTGTAAAATAGGTCAGCAATATCTAGGGAAAATTCATCTAGAGTAGTATCACATGATGTTGGTAACCAAGGAGGAAGCCTTAGCCCATTTAGCAAAAGTACCTTTGCCAATAGAGGGGTAACCTTACTAGTGGTGCAACCTAGGCCAAGATTCTTGGGACATTTCTCCAAGAGCGATAAGTTCTAGCAAACCATTTTCATTTTTCCTAGTTTCTCATTCTTGAGGTATACCCCATTTCCTTCATTAGCTACAAGCCTTTGTTGTCATCTTCCATAGGATGAATAGAGGTGCATCGTTCATCGATATAGTAGATTAGAATGTTTTCCTCATTGATATCTTCTTTGTTCAGGTTCCCCATTTGGTGAAGATAGTAGCCACCATCTTGACCGTTTTAGGGATATTGTTGCTAGGTGTGCTTCCCATGAGATTTGGGAGAAATAGGCAGTTCTCTCAACAAAAAGTATGCTTAGATTGGCTTATAGTTTCCACAACCATCATCTAGATCACTACTTTAGTAGCCGGTGTATTCAATACTGCTTGGATGTTTTTCATTTCTAAAAGGTAGATGCAAGGGACAATGGGTCAATAAATAAGGTAGAAGGTGTCTGACTTTTTCATTATTGGGTATTTGGAATATCTTATAGAATTTTGCCTCCAAGATTCTTGCGGTAGTAAAAGGCTCCAAGATCTCCATGGATGGTAGCTTCTCTACCCTCGAAAGGAAAATTTATACACTCATGGTGAGTTGAAGCTACAGCTTTTAAGGCATGAATCTAAGGTTGACCAAGAAAGATGTTAGTAGGAAGATCAATTCAAACACTTGGCATTTACTACTGCGATGAGGAGCCCACTTGGATGGGTAGTGCAATGATGCCTTGTGATACTGGCTCTTGATCATCATATGCTCTAATGGTGGTACTCTTTGTTTCTGATAGTATCATGCGAATATCCCAATTTTTTTTATCAATTGAAGGGTGCAAATATTTAGACCAACACCTCCATCTACAAAGACTCTTTTAACCTTATTCTTATGAATGATAACCTCAAGGTGTAAAGCACGATTATGAGATGGTTGTGATGGTAGGTCTTGTTCCAAGAAGGTGAGGAGATGATTAGTGATTTTTCCTACCATAGCTTGAAACTGCTTGATATCTATATCCTCACAGATAGATGACATAGATAGAGCTTCCTCTAAGATTTCCATATGCGCGGAGGATAGCCTCAATAGTTCTAAGATAAAAATCTATGCGGGGGTCTTCTTAAGTTGATCTAAGAGATTTTACTTTCTAGGGCTTGTTGTTGGCGAAGTAGGATGCACCCTAGATGGACATGGGACTCCTTGGATGGTGAATTTTCCATGTCATGTGGTGATTCCACATTCCACACCAGGTCATTTGATGGTGACGATGATAATGACGCTATCATAGGAAGTGACCACATTATAATAGGTATTTTGCACATTTGTATAATCTTTTCCTTTCCCTATGTTGTTTCCTTTGTTATGATCAGGTATAGGGGAGTTGTATATCTTAAGATCCTAATTACCGGCTAGTACGTCAATAGATATGGTGTCGTTTTCTATAAGATCCTAGATAATGTTTTTGAGTTGCATGTAGTTCACTATCTTATGTCCTTTGATTTTGTGAAAGTCACAAAGATATTTTTCATTGTACCAGGGTGGTTTATCTTGTAGTTCTTGGTAGTTTTCAAAATTGGGAAGTGTTATCAGGTTGGAATCTACCAATTTCTTTATGATAGTCTCAATGGGTTTCAATAGTTGTGTATATTTACGTTTTGGATAGTTTTTCTTATTAAGTGTTCACCTCTTTTGCATTTTGGTGTTGTTAACCTAATTGTTTTGTTGTGGTGTTGTTTGTTGCACATTTGGTTGAACATTAGCTATTTGATTGTTATTTGTACTAGGAACACTTATGAACACCTTAGTATCTACCATGCCATCATTTTTTATATTTTTTTTCTTAGCCCAGACATGAAGCTTGTCATTTGAACTGGTTGATGACACCTTGTCTTTGTAATCTTGAATATTTCCCTATGAGATTAGAGCTCTCTCAATGTTAAGGGCCCTAGGGACAAGCTCATCATAAGATGTGATGAATTGCATTTTCAAGTGGAAGGATAGATTTGGATCTAAATTTTCTATGATAATGCCCACTTGTTGTTCATCAGGAATCAACCATTTTCTTTTACTTTCTCTTTTCCTCCATCGCTGTAAGAAATTGGTGAAAGATTCTCCTTTGTTTTGTTTGAGAGTTTATAACTCTTCTAAGCTGACATCCATGTCAAGGTTGAAGGAGAAGTGATCTATGAAGTTTTCAATGATTTCTTGGAAAATTTTGATACTTGGAGGTAATTGAGAAAACCAGTCCATGGAAGGACCTATTAAACTTCACGAGAAGAGGAACGTAAAATAGGAATCATTATAGGTGACCTCCATATACATGATGTTAAACTCTTTGATATGGTTCACAGGACTTCCTCTCCCTTTGTATTTTTCAAATTTTAGGATTTCAAAATTGAGAGGGAACGATACCATTGTGATGATTCGATAAAATGGATATGGGCATAGGTTCTATGGATAAGGTTTCTTCATTTTTCCCATTCAGATGTCTTGTATTTCTTGTGTTAACACCTTGAGTTGTGATGCCACATCATCTGGTGGACTACATGGGGGAACATATGTTGTGTATTGTTGGATGGTGGATGAAGTGTACGCGAGATTATAATATGATGATGTGTTGTATGGTGTGTATGGTGGTGTAGGATAAGGTGATGATGGTGTAGGGGTATATGTTCCTAACATGTTGATGTTTTTTTTGTTGAGGTTTATAGTACAAACCTTGTTGTTGTTGTTGTTGTGTGAGTAATTTTTATTGTGCATACTATTGAGCCTATTGTTGTTGTTGGGCTTGTTGTTGTTGTTGAGCTACTAGGGCTGATTTTTGTGCTAAAAAGAATGCTTGATGTTGTTGTTACTATTGTTGGGTGACTAAGGATTCTTGTTGTGATGCTAAGGCTGCTTGATGTTGTTGCTACTATTGTTGGGATACTAAGGCTGCTTGCTATTGTTGTTATTGTTGTTGTCTTGCTAGGGCTACTTGTTGTTGTTGCTACTGTTGTTGTGCTACTAGGGCTACTTGTTGTTGTTGTTGCTATTGTTGCTGCTGTTAGGGATGCTTCTTGTTGTTTTTGTTGTTTTTGTTGGAATGCTTGCTGCTAAGCCTGTTAGGCTTGCTGTAAAGCTAGGGCAGGTGCTTGTAATGTAGGATCAGGTGGATTTGAGACATTTGTGATGGATTGTGGGTGGTGATGTTTTGAGCAGGTTGTAGATTATTGATGGGAGGCTGTGGATTCCCTTGGTTTATTATTCTTTGTAAGATAGCGGATTGTGATGGAGGAATGTAAGGTTGAGGCCCCATTTTATTTTGCATGACTTGGGGGAAAAACAGTAAAGATGAGGATGGCACTCCTAGATATTGCGATGTTAAGGGAATATTAGGACCTTGGGTCCAATAATTAAAAGGATTCCCTTGACCAATGTTTTGGAGATTCCCTTGTGTTTGAGATGTCATCAAGGTAGTACCTGGGTTGGTGGAGTTTGTGATCAAGGCATTGTTTTGATGTGAGTTGATGATGGATGGAATAGATGTGTTTTGGGATACTGTTTGGTTTGATGTATCAATGGGAGGATTGGATGAGGATGTTCCCTATTGTGTTAAAGGTTGATTTTTCATGAGGTTATTCCCTTTTCCTTTTGGGTCTACTTGTGATGCCTGGTCCACTCTACTTTACAAGATGTTGGGCACACTTGTGATACTTATGGGTATGGATGAAGATGGATGTCCTTGATATGTTGAGGTTGTTGTGGAATAATGAAGCATAAGTGGTTTATATGGATGTTGGGGATCATTGGGAATGGGAAGAGAGCCAAATGTTGGTGTCCAAGTGGTTTTTTGGGATGGAGGATTGGTACCGAGGGTACCCACAAGTGCGCTGCTTTCAAATGGAAGGGTATGGTCAAAGTCCTTATGAATACTAGCTGCAATACTAGGTGTTGGTGTTTGATTGAGCCCTAGTGATGGAGTTTTTTGAATAGTGGATGAAGTCAAGCCTTGTTTCAATGATTGTGCAATAAAAGATGGGGAATTAGGAACTATATTTTCTAAGGCTTGATGCTCCATGATTTCTTCCTTCATAAGTACAAATGGATTGTTCACATGATATATTCTATCTCATATATCCCTAATGGAGATAAAGGTTGCTATGATGGGGTAATGTGACTTCTTAGATCAAATTATAGAGGATTAGGATCATTTGAGGTAAATGTGACTTTGGTTTTCTCCATGATTCTCTTGTGTTGTGATCTTATTTTTATCATAACTTTTGGGTCAGCTCTAGGAGAGTCATGTTGAGATTTGTAATGTTTAAACTCTCTAGTTGAATCAAATATAGGTAAAAGGGATGCTCTAAGTATTTTTGGAGCAATGGTGATAGTAGGAGATGAAAAATGAGTGATATGGGGAGTGATCTTTGCAAACGTTTTGGGAAAAAACTTTTGACTTAAGTTTGATCTTTTGATGTTTGGATAAAGGATGTTTATGGACTTGTAAATCTTTATGGTAGAATCGTGACCTTCAAGATAAAGTAGTTCAAAGATGATAACTAACTTAACCAAATGCATGGAAAAGGATTCATTTCACATACAAAGTAGCTAAGTTAGGGGTTGGTTGATAGATGTCTAAGTTCAAAGTGTTGGTGTACTCAAAAGTTTACAAAGTTTGGTGAAGTGAAGGATACAATATGATGAAGGATGGATGAAATGTTTCACCCAATATTGACCTAGAGTGAACAATTTTTTTCAAATACCAAGGTGGTGAGAAATATGCTAGACCTCTTAAAGTTTTCAAATCCTAAAGACCCAATGATTTAGATAGGTTCAAGATCATGAAAAAGACTAGGGTTTTGATTGTAAAAGAATGCATACAAGTCTGGATTGTTCCTTGAAGCACATTTGTAGAAGTTGTATAACATCTTGGTTCTATTTTGGTGAAGTGCTAAAAGGTGTCTTTTGAGGATTTTGGACTAAGATGCCTAAGTTTGAAGTGCTGACTTGTAGAACTTCTCTTCGAGATTCTGATTTTGCGTGCAATCATTTAGAGAAGTTAAGTTTATGGAAAAGAGGATATTTATTGCCATGTGGGTGGTGGTAATATGGGCCTTCCAGCCACAATATTAGATTGTTCCTCTTCTTTGTCTAAGATTGTTATTTTGTTTCTCCATCGAATGGTTGTTTCCTTTGTTTCAAAAGTGAAGCTTCTCAAACTACTAATTATATCATCTTATTCTCCTTCAATTAGTTCAAAGTTTGGTTGAATGATAGCACCTATAAGATTGGGTTGTTCAACAGGAGTGATCGGTCTCCAAATGGTCATGTGGGGTTCAATTTATTGATTTATCTTGCTTAGGTGAGTTTCTATTACCACAAACACTTGTCTTGATTAAGTTCAAACTAAATATCTATGTCAAAAACATCATAAATTTCACAAGGTCCATTTTGTGAAAACCATGAGGTTGAAGCCATAGTTGCTTAAATGCTAACTTTGGGAAGTATGGATTGAGATATAAGTCGAGATATTTAGAAATATATAAGGATAGAAATCCTTAGGAAAATTATTAATATCAAGGCTATTTCAAATGGTATCCATACTTAGACCAAAGGGTTCAAAATTTTGAGGAAGATCATGAATTTTTGTTTGCAATGTTTTGAAACCAAGCAAAGTATTAAACTAACTCACAAGCATTTACAACCTTAGGTTCAAAAATATACTACTTGTTGAATCCCCACTTGGATTTCTCCAAACACTAAGAAAATGTGAACAACTAGATATTTGGCGACACTGGCTCCCCTCCACAACACACACTTCTCTGGACCACCAAATCTCAAATCTTGAAGGTCCAAAGATCCTAAGGATTTTTCTATTTGAAAAATGAATACTAAAATGTGGGGCGGCTTTGGAATGGTTGTTCCTGCACCAACAAGAATAAATGTTTTTGGCTTCAAAATAATTGGTTCGTAGTAAGGAATTTCGTATACAAGGTGGCCATACATGCGACAAGATTAGCTAAAGATTCTTTCAATCAAGAGGCCTCCCAGTCCCTTCCTAAGAAAGGATTTTGACGTGTCATGCAAAAAATAAGGGTGGAACTTGTTGGTATGACACATTTACACCTATTGCTTATGACTTTCATCACAAACACATTTTTATATAGTGGTTTGAAAGAGCCTAGATTTAGCTTGTTTCTGCTTGGGTCATTCCTACCTTTCGAAGCAGGGTGGTAAGCCCTCTAAAGGTATACAAAAGAAAGGAAGTACATTTGTTATTCGATCTCCCAAGTTGGATGATGCAAGGAGTGAGCATTCACAATGCCCTTTCCTTACACTAGCATGGGGTTCATTTTAATCCAAATCAAAATATGTGGGTGATTATATGTAATGTCAAAGGAATGCTTTTGATTCCCAAGATGGCCGAGTGGTGTGAGAGAAGAGCATACACATTCAATGACACAAATTTAAATCACAAAACATAGCAAACACTTGTTAATTTTAACATTCAAAGCAAAGGTAAGTTTATTTTAAGCACCAAATGAAGTGTTATGTTGTATTTTTTAATTTTAAAACCAAAGTAAAATGATGTAAGGGTTCAATTTTAACCATTTTGAGCATTCATTTTAAAACCCAATTGAAATCTAGTGTGGTCCTAATTCACAAAGTGAAAATCATGATAAATGGGTTATAATTGCCCCAAAGTGTTGCAACACTTGCTACAATCATAAGATTGAAAGACAAGAATGCTTCTTCACTTCAACTTTTATTGTCCAACCTGCAAAACCTAGTTAGCCTAAAAACTAGAACAACGTCAGAGGCATGTTAGTGATCTGATGAGGTAAAAAAATTAAAGAACATGCTAAAAAAACAATGTTCTTGCTTACCAGACAAAGAGCATCACAATTCACGATAGCGTCACTATAAATCAAATGAGCGTCACTCTGGTGAAAATTAGTGTTGCTGTACAGAAGGACAGTGACGACAATATCGTTTCCATTTGGGAGCATTGTCGTTTGCAACTTCTTGATACCTCTAAAAAGTATTAGCTTCATTGTTTATTTTAATTTTCACTTGTGCATTAATTAGGCATCATTGTTTTAGATGATAATAACATCACTATATTTGCAAAAAATTAGAAAACGGACTTTGAGAGAAAAAATGATTAAATGTGATATGTTGTGCTCTCCTTCTAGTGCCAAAATGTGATCGACGAATTAGTATGGGCTGGCTACACTTGACCCATGAAGAATCAAAGCATATTCATGCCACTAAACATCAATCCAATAGAGATGATTCAAAATAAACTAAACTAAGCATTTATCAGAATTAACATGCTAAACTATGAAAGCTTTTAAAATGCCCACTCTAATCCATTGGAACTTATCCTATTGGGGAGTGGTGTGTTGATGTGGAACGATGGCCCTTTCCAAATCATGGGGATAAATGAGCTTGTTTCAATCAATTTTATTGAAGAAATTTGATGAAACCATTGTGAGATGTGTGATGAAACATGGCTCAAATACTAAACTGACATGATGCAAGCTATTTAATCTAGATTCATGCTAAAATAATTGATATGTATGTATGCAAAGCTAATCTAAATGGATTCTAAGCTAAAATATTGAAACCCTAATTAATAAACAAGCTACATGAATGTATCTATGTTACCATGGAATCCATTAATGGAAAATATGCTAATTAATGGAAGTAATTAAGCTAAAATAATACTAAATAAATGCTAAATATGAGTGTGAGTGTGAGTGATTTCAATAGCATGAGTTTTCTCTAAAAAATATGGATCTATTTGTCTCCAAATATTGATCTATTTATAGGAAATCAAATGAGAAATGGAGGGTTGAGATCAAAAAGGTTAATCAATAGTTAATGATGGAAGAAATTGGAGGCATGGATCATGGATTCTCATCAACAGATGAGAATCAATGATGATATTTAATGAAGGGTTCACCTTTGTCCAAGCAAACACACTTTCAACTTGCATAAGAGGTCACAAGTTAACTTGTACAAGAGGTCACAAGTTAACTTGCACAAGAAGTCAAGTAAGTTTGTTGGAAAAGGAATATTCCCCTTTTTCAAATGAGTGAGGAAAGAGAATATTCTTTGTAATATTCTCATGGGTGAGGGAAAATAGACATTTAGCAATTAAAACAAAGTTTTAATGTGTAAAAAGGGAAGGGATATTCCATGGGAATATTCCTTTTAAAGGAATGTGCAAAAAGAGGAATATTCCTTTGCAAGTGGGGTGATTAGATTTGTTAGTAATTGAATAATTAAAAAAATGTTAATTATGCAATTTTAGAAGAATTATATGATATTCATTAAATAAAACGATTTAATGAAAAGGGGAGATATGATATGAAATTTAATTAAATAACTTGGGGTTATTTAATTAAATAAGAGGACTTAGGGATTTAAATTAAACAACCCAATGTATTTAATTTAATAAGATGAAATGTTAGCATGAAAGGGGGTGAATTGACTCGATTAGATTAATTAGGTTAATAGATGCAAATGATGCAATCAATTAAATAGCTAGGAAAATTTTATTAATTAAACAAAAAGAGGATGGGTTTTAGGAGGAAATGATGTTAGTATGCCTGATCCGAGTGCATGATCACATTCAAGATATTTTTCAGTGTCTAAAGTACCATAAACCACCTATCCAACAAAAAATAGTTCACACTACTTCCCATTTATCAACGTGAAATACCTATCCAACAATAAATATACCAACCTACTTACCATCAACAATCCCTAACATTGCAACCTACTTACCAATAGCCACTTTACCACCAAAAAAAACTACACTTCTAACAACCCATAATATTTAGTCACCCATCCTCCTACCCTCAATACCAAGGGCCCATAATATTTAATCACTGTCATGTCCCCAAAATGGAACACTAAAATTACTAAGCATTGAAATACAAATACACAAATACAATACATATTAAGACAAATGCAAATAAATAAATAACAAAGTACACACACATACACACGGATATATATATATATATATTAACAATTTTATTATAATTACAATTATCAAGATAATATTATAATTACAAAATATTGGCACAATAAAATAATAATATTATTGACAAATCAATATATTTATGTTTTAATATTAAAATGTCAAATATTTAAAATGCAAGTAAATCAACATTAGAATAGAATAATAAATTAAATATAAATTAAATTAAATAAGATCAAAAAATTATAATAATTATCATAACACAATGTTGTAGATCTTATACTTATAAAGATAAATATAAAATCATTACTTATATTATCTTATAAAAATAACCATTGTATAAACCTTCAAATACTGTTTCATTGCTAAGCACAAACAATATGAAATGAGTGATTAAGACCAGAGAATGTAACCATTGACTTTTAAAAAGGAACAACCTTTCATAAAGTGATGAGACTCTTCCCAGCCAAAGCACAATACTTAGGAAGAGGCTCTCCAAAGCAAAGAAAGCATGATGGATAGCTGAAAAAAAAGAGAATCAAAGCATCATATTTGGCAGAAAAAGGAGATAAGTTATTCTTGCAGACTGATCAACAAGTAAGTAATTTAGAAATAAAATATAAGAATGGATGAATTCTTAAAAATAAATGAAAATGACTATATGCTGAAATCATGATTGTTAGATAAATGTGGGAGTTAATAACAGTGGTAATTAATATATATAGGGTTGGTCAATATATATATATTAAATATAATATAGTTGATAAATATATAATTAAGGATTAATATATTCATTTCATGGGATTAAATAATAATATGGCAAAATACAATTTACATCTAAGGATGTTCATTTAGTTATTGTTATTAATTAATGTCATTTTGAAGTAGCAAGATCATGCATATTATGTATTTCTTGTAACAACACTAGTATGTTTTGGACATCAAACTATTGAACTATTGAATGCAATTTACACTAAGATACTTATCTAATTAGTGTGTTCCATTAATGTCTCTTGGGATAGGGAAATCATTCATGTTCCTATTAATTCTTCTAGCATGATTAGTATATTTGTGGATACCTAGTGATTGTGATACATTTGTTATGATCATTGTATGCAATTATTTTGTATCATCAAACAATCATGCAGATGGTTGAGGGAAGGAACTAATAGGTTGAGCAAATACTAGATGACCTCCTAAGTACACCACTCCATGATGGTATGACTAAGTGTGCCTCGTGGAGCCAAGGGGGTGATATCCACTCTTGGGCTTAGGAGGGGATGTTTACGGGCCTCCTATAGTAAGATATTTCCCAACCTCTTCATGGATTGATTGATGGGATTGATTCAAGGGGTTTCAACCGCAAGAGGGATGGATAAGATAGCAAGGATAGGGAATTGTAGATACAAGTTTCCCACCAAGTAGACCACCCCATGCGGAATAACTAAGTGCACCAAATGAGGGCCAAGAGGGATGGTATATCCACTCTTGGGCTTGGTGTGATATCTTCGGGTGGACCTATCATGCTTTTCATCTATTTCCCCTTATGATCTAACTCTCAATGTGAATTATAAATATTATGTAGTTTAAAGCATTGCATGATATGAATAGATAAACACTTATTGTATGTCTCATTAGGTGAATTATATTCCAACATTATCTAACATGATTTGTAGGACCTAAACCAAGATTCATTTAGTTTAATTATTTAGTTGATAAGTTGTAACCCTAACTACACTAGCTTATATTTCTAGAGCAAAAATTTGGGTTTCATAAAAAGGGGACATTACAATCACCCATCCATTAGTCTTAAATATCTATAAATGATTAATAAAATTTATATCATTAATCCCCAACAAACATCCATTAGTCATCCTCATCCCAACCTTGACAAGGGAAAAAAATATTCCATCCCAAGCTTTTATCAACACCAAACCATATCCCAAATCCTTATCCCCATCCATATCCTAGATCTTTATCCCCATCACCATTCTAAGAAATTATTGTAGCCTCCACCTCCTTTTGTAATCCTTCAACCTCTAAACCATTACCATCCACTCCATCCCAATTCAAGAACCCATTCAATAAAGACACATTTAGGTATTTTCTCTAAGGACTAATAGAAAAGGATCTTAAGCTTTAATACATAAACAAAGTTAAGAAACCCCATCATATTGCTAGTCCTACACCATTCTAACATCTCCCACCATCATGCCCTCTATCACGCGTCAAGCTTACAAAATATCTTTCAATTCAAACTCTTATTTCCATGCCAAAATCTTGATCCCACTAAAGAAAATATTATGGTTATCCAAAATCACATTCTATTTGTTGAACCATTAGATCTATGTCCAGAGGAAATTCCAAAGCATGAAAAACAAGCTCCAATAGAAATAAGATCAAGTTGTTTAGAAAAACATCATAAATGATAATGACATCCAAGCTAATTCAAACCTTAATTAATATCCTCTTCATAATATCCAATATAATCAAAGCATTGATCATAATATATTTTTAATGAAATTCAAATTAATTTAATCCTTGATCAAGATCCTCTTTATGAAATCATTGATAATACAATATTTGATTGTGATCCTATCTCTATGTTCATCCAAGAATCCCTAATAGATGATCATAACATCCAAGTTAATCCAACATGTGATCAGGATCCCATCAATACTCATGACATACGAGGTAAGCCTATCTTTGATCAAGATCCTACCTATGATGAAAAATTAAATATGATCCCCTTATGCACCTATATGTCATCCATGATAAAAAACTTGAAGCTGATCCTATCCATAGTCCAACCAACTCCATTTAACAAGATGATACATTGCCTCCTTTGGACACATAGATAATAAAAATTGGCATGAATGATAGAAGAAAAGAATATTCAAAAGCTACTATAATAAGGATTTTTTTTCCCACATATAATAAGTTCCCACCTCCTTCAAAATTTTCATTAAAAAAGACATATAAGTGTTGGGTCCAAACAAAATCACAATACTACATCTAAAATCTATCATCCACTATCCCAAGTTTGGAAAATAAAAAGTCCTCTATCTAAAATGCCAAATAATCCCTCCACATATACCATCTATCATGTCCTGACAAGAACACTTTATCATATGTACTCTCATGACACTCTATCATGATGTGAACATTTAGATAAGGCCAACCCTAGTATCAAAAATGATCACAATGACATCCATGGGTTATACACAAGCACCATGATCATGATGAGGAAACTCCTCCATAGAGGTTGCTATTGGTATATCATGACACCAACATCTAAATTAGATCCATCAAAGGATTTAGAATAGTTAATGATCATCTAAACATCAAGGCCATCTAGAAAATACCAAAAAAATAAAAATGTAAAAATGCAAAAAATAGTAAAGAGAAATAATTCATCCAATAGTGAAAACCATTCTTATGGTGCTTTGGATAAGTACAATGATGAAAAATTTAAATAAAAGTGTCAAGTGTAAGACCAATTATCTATGTGGACCATTGAAATTTGGGGCAAGTTATCTCATTTTTCATACCTTTTTTATGATATTTCAATCCATCCAAGTCATGTCGTTTCCATCCCTCTTCCCTACTCAACTTGATCTTGATAAGGACCATGGAACAAACTTAAAATATGCTTTAGAAAACTCTTGACATGTCTATCCTTTGTTCATGCACCATCAAACATCATATCATTGCATATATAAAATTATCCAACCTTGTATTTTGGAGAAAATCGATTATTTGTATGTGACAGAATCCTTGGAGATCACATCCTAAATCCATAATCTAATAATCTGTTCATCTTTATTGTGAGAATTGGTTCTCCCTTGTAATTGGTTCCAATATTCCAATTCACCTATCCAACAACTATCCATATCCCATCCAATCCTAAAATTAGTCCATCCAAATGCAACAATCTAAATCCATGCAATTTGACTATGCAATTTAGTGCATCATCCAACACATGTACCTTGGTTTTGTTCTTAGCATTGCTGCAAACCTTGATCCTTTTATTTAGATTATGATCATCATGATATGTTTTTCTCAATCCTTACATTATTTCTGGGATGCATCCTTCCCATATCAAAATTTTTATCATCACCATCATCATCATTATCAATCAATCACTAGCTTGATTAAGAGCAAGGTCAAGTTTGTCTTTGAATCGTTGTACATTCTTGCTTGCTTCCTTGTGTGTATATTTTATTAATCTACATTTTTCATGGTCCTTATAGTATATACCATCCCTAACATACCAATCCATTAATAAAACACAAATAAATCTATGATTTCAAACCTTCAAACAATACACTTGAAACATGCACTTTCAAAGTAAAATCTTAGAGATCGACATCAACCTAGATAACATGTAGTCAAAAAAATCATTTTCCATTGTTATCAATTTCCTTTTAGTCTATATCTTGTCTTATACAAGATATTTCCTTCTCAAAATCATATGTTTCTTATATGGGATGTTTCCTTTTTGAAACTAGACATAATTCAAATGCATCCTTAGTCATTCCCGCACTTTAGCATAATATATAATTTTTGTGTGTTTATTTATAATTTCTTGTCTTTTTCTTTGGTTTATATTTTTGATCTTTTAATCTTTATTTCGAGTTATCTTTTGACTCATACTATTCGTACTCAAGGTCATAACAATCATTTCATATCATGATGTGCTTTGATATGGCATACACTATGGAAATGTCTATTATTTCTATGTGTCATGTGTGATGATTTTCTCATCATAGATCCACCAAGGGCATTAGATGCCTTGCAAGTATTGGGGCACCCTATTATTTTATTATTTCCTTGAGAGTCAATCCACACATTGGATACATTGTCACCTTGGTATTATATACCCTAGTTCATAACATCCATTGTTATATCAAATAAAGGTTGCTAATCTCAAAGTTAGCATAACACATAATCATCATTTCATCCATATTCATGTTTCTTGCATCCATATTTTAAACCTTTTCATCCATTATTTTCCATTTTCATCTAACATTTTATTTATTTTATCTTCTTTCGAGAGATCACCCATAAAAATTATGGACACATAATCTCTTGAGGGGGCATCAATAACATCAATCATCTCATTTTTTTAAATTTTTCTTACCCAACTGGGGCATGCCATTGTCATCTTCATCTTCTGTATTTTATTATTTTCATCCACGTTTATTTTCTTTGATTTTTTTTTGCTTAAAAAAATTTCTTCAAAGAGGGGAAAAATGTAGACACCTAAAATATTCCCCATAATCATTCCCCCAATCATTAATTACACCCATTAATTAGGTATTGATTAATCTTCTTTTATTATCCATTAATAACCATTAGTCACATCACATATTATTATTTATTAAATAATAATTATTTCCCATTTAATTATCCTCTTTCAAATAATTTCATTTTCACTCATCATTTAACTCTATTTTTCTCTCCAGTCAACTCCATCATCATTGATCAATTAACTTAATCTTAATTTAGAAACTTAATAATCTCTCACAAGTTAACTCTTCTTCATTTTAGAAACTTCATTTTCATCCATCTATCAACTTATTCTTTGAATGGAAACTTATTCCTCACATTTATCCAAATATCAAATTAAATTTAATCCATTATTATCCTCTCATGGATTCGAAATGGAAAATTTCTATATTCTAGTAATTCAATTAACTAAAGTATTTATTCTTATCCTCATCTTCCATTGATTTTCCCTTGGAAAGTCTATAAATATATTCTTTTCTTCATAAATCTCATATCTCATGTCTTATGCAAATCAACTCTATCAAAATCTACTATTAATTAAATCAATCATCAAATCAATGTTATTTTGTTAAGATTTAGTATCCACATTCCAATAAGACAATCAACATACTTATATTTGAGGTTTTTAGTGGAATTGGTAAAATAGAAGTTTAATTTGATTTTAATTTGTGAAGGTAATATTAGATTCTTTAAACTTCTTTTGTGTTAGCTTAAGAACAATCAAGGTACTAGAAAATCCTAATTCCATATCAACATGCTAAAATTATAGAGTCCATTCGAGCAAACCTTGTATCGAAAATATTATGCCCACAAAAATAATTAGTAAATTCTATAATTTCTCTCCTAAAAAATCAACTTTGACCCACCCAGTCTATGAAAACTAGATTTTTGTTGAATAAATTTATCTTTTAGAAAAGGGATTTTTATTTTTATTTCAAAAAGAAGGAAGAGATGGAGTTCTCAAAATTAAATCATATTTAATAAGAAGGCATCGAGTTATATTCTCAACCTTAGCAACAAAACTATGACCCTTCCTTTGCAAGTATCAATTTTACCCTTGTTTGGGTTTGATTGAAACATTTTCCATTAGAATACAAGGATTTGGATATTCAATAAATTATAGAAAATGCTCTTGGGATTTTTAAATTCAATAATATGGAAGTTATTAGAAAACCTTATGATCATACTATAATTTTCATCTTAACAGATACCTTTAGGGTCTTTCCTTCTTTTATTAACCTTAAATCTAGCACAAGGGTAAGTCCACCAATCTATGACACAATTTTGGTGCCAAATTGGAAAAAATCACAAAAAGGTTGAAATTATACATTTGGCGCACGCCAAATGTAAAAGTCAAATACAACCAAAAAGTTCCTTTCAAACCCTCATTTCACTTCAAATTGTGGCTTGGCTTGGAGAATTTGAGGTCTTCCACTCATGCTCATGAAATATCATCCATTATTTGCATCCTTAGCTTACGATTTTTCATGAGGATGCTACCAACACGTTAGAGAGGTCAAAGATTACGAAGAGGTGTGTATTTTTATTCTATTTATTTCAAATTTGATTTAGAATGCACATTGAAATATGTTTTTATAATAAAACTTTGTTCTAATTCTCAAGGAATGAATCTCCACCTCGAAACATTGAGAATTCACAATCACCCCTCATGAAGAGTCTCCTATACAAGAAAAAATTGAAACCCTTCCATCAATTCATAGGCATCCTCAAGGAACACAAGAAAATATTCTAAATCAAATTGAAAACAATAAAAGAGACATTGAACAATTAATTGGAAGATTAACCAAGAATGTTGAAACCCACCCTTATAGGAGAGGGATTGTTGAATCATTGAAGTCAATTGTAACTCATGTAGGAGAAATGAGCCATAAAATAAATTTTTCAAATAAGAGGCATGAGATGAGACAATTTTATGCTAGTGGTTTGTCATATGCAGATGTCAAAAAACAAAAAAATAGAAAAGCCGACTTATGTGCCCTATTTACAGACCCGAGAACCAATGAACCTTTGTCTCATGCAAGAGCGAGGTTCCCCATCCATTGGTGCCACCATGAGTTAATAAAAAATAAATTTTGGGAGCGGTGGTGGATGGTATTTTGACCAACCTCCATGCAATAACCATGAGGTATTGCAATACTTTTTGAGGAAACTCTATTGTGAGTTTGTCATCAATAAAATGCCAAAATATTTTGACTTCTTAGACTTTTAGGGTAGAGGTGGGGGCTCCACACATGATAGAATTGTTGCATGACATAATCCACTATTGGCACCAAGACCCTTGGCTAGACCCATGGTGGAACATGTCGTTGTTCCTTCCATTGTTAAGGATAGTGTAGAGGTGGACACACTGGAGTTAATTGACTCACTCACCCAAACCATTTTATAGTGTGCGAGGCCTCTAGTAGAGCCTTATGTGGAGGATACGTGTAGGACCCAAGCTCCACCCCACCATTGTGGTGCTTGTGGTGTTGTTTACAATTATCATAGTGCTCATGATGTAGCTACACAACCTACATCAGCTACAGAGGTGATGGATTTCACAAATGATTTGATGAATGATACATTCGACATTGACACTTAGGTAAAATTCAACAAGTTCATTTAATGTTGTTTATTAATTTATATTTTGAAATTTAAGAATAACTAAATTAGTAGAATTTCAATATGATGAAATTTTAGGGTCAAACTATTCATGAGGTGTGCTCCATTCCTACAAACCCTTATTCATTCTCGACGATGAGTCCACAACTATGCAACTAGTATTAAAGATATTATTATTGCATTTGAATAGTTGAATGTTATATTTGAATGTTTGTCTCATAACATGCTTTGGCTTTCAAATAATTTCTTGGTGGACCTTCAACCTCCACACATCATGATTCATTTCCTCAAACAACTTTCACTCAGGTAACATTTATTCATCAATGGTGTTGTAAAACAATGCTAGCTAGTTTTCGTAATTTTGCATATAAAAATCTAAAAAATTGATGAGAAACACAAACATTGCATTTGTATTCCTTGATTGTGTCACATTATCTTCTCATTCCTTTATTCCCTTCCATCCATCCATTGCCATTTCCTCCTATTTCCCTTCCACTATCTTCCACTCCCATCTTATTGTACGCATTATTATCTCACCCTAGATGTTCCATGATCCCCTATGTTCCACCCTATGTTCCTTTATCCATTCTATGTTATACCATATTTATCCACGTTTCATCCTAGATAACTCTTCTCTATTATTTCTACGCACATGTCAAGTTCACACTTCGTGTACTATAGTCAAACCCTAGACACCTCCTAATTCACCCTATGTTGCATTATTCTCTACTAATCGCATCCCCTTAACCTCTAATTGTCCACCTTATATTTTGTTATCTCATCCTAGCCCATCCCATCAATCCATACTAGTCCATCCTATGTTCCATTAATCCCTTCTATTCCCATCCCATTACCCTCTCTTATTTCACCTTATGTTCCATTATCCCCTCTTGGTCTTGTCCCATTATCTTTCCCTAATTCACACTATGTTCCTTTATTCACTCCTAACCCATCCCATTAACCTCTAATAGTTCACACTATATTTTGTTATCCCATCCTAGCCCATCCCATTAATCTATTTTAGTTCATCCCATATTCCATTATCGCATTTGACTCCCATCCCATTATACCCTCTATTATTTCACCATATGTTCCATTATCCCTTGTTGGTCTTGTCTCTTTATCCTGTCTATGCTATAGCACCTCCATCCAAATTTTATCCTATACACTATTAGAAGAAATAAATTTTCTTCCACTAAGTATTGACCAAAGTTGTCTTCTCCATTACTGTTGCACAACTCAACAACCAACTTCATGTGTTATAGTAAAACCCTAAACATGTCGTAATTCATCGTATGTTCCATTATCCCTTTGAAAGTTGCTAGTAATATAGTAATCCTCACTTCATTCATGTGAAATTCATTATGGCATTATCACTATGTTGACAACATGCCCTCATTAACATTAGTTCATCAACATATGCAATACAAATCTCAATGAGCACTGAACTTTGGATTTTGCAAGAGTTTGGACTTTCCCAGTGGACTTAGTACTTTAACCATTATGTGATCTATAAGCACTATATTGTAGTCTCAATTGAGGCCAACCATTTACTCTTTCATTTATGACAGTTATAAAGGGACTACCTGAACTTCTTTATATTGATGTTAGATATGTTGTTTCATTTGAAGTTGATGACATTAGACAACCGTGGTGATGTTGGTGGCATGATGGACCATGGAGTTGCTGCAACAATAACCAATTCTGATCCATTGAGAGAGGTATGCAACAGATTAGTCGATTTGACATTATATTTACTCTTTTATGGTCTATTATAGGAAATTTTCACTATACTTTTATGTAGTTTAATTTCTATCTTGATGGTTGCTACAGGTGGTTTTCACTCCAGATTGTGGACGTGGTAATGCTGTAAATGTGCATGATGACTATATGTATGTGGTAAGTGATTATATTTTGTTATATGTCATTCCATAATTCAATTTCTATGTATTAACATCTTTACTTTTTATTGTATCAGTTGAAGGTCCAAAGTGAAGAGAGGAGGACTAGTGAGCGTGTTTGAAAGACAAGGGAACCAACAGTCACTCCATCCAGCTAAATTTCAAAGGTAGCACAGGATCTATTTCCTTCCCCTAGAGGGAAATGCCTATGTATTAGGGTTGTTTGTTGTATGCCTATGTGGCATTTTGGAACATATGTTTTGTACTATCGATATATACGTGACATTTTATGTCCATATGGCTCCTTTGTACTAAGCCTATATGAATTTTTGGATATATTGTATATACTTTTATCATTATATAGCATTGCATAGCCTTACAGATTTTTGATTAAAGAAAATCTTATTTTGCTATTGTCATTTTGAATGATGTTATCATGCGTATCATGTAGATTGTATGCTTGAATGTTTTAGGCATGGATTTTGTTTACATCTAATGCTTAATTAATTACTGTTGATTGCTCAATAAGCCCCATCTAAAGTGTATTGTGTAAATAAGCTCCATTCCTGGTGGTTTGTATCCTTTGGAATGCTTCAATTACTTGTGCCTCAATTATTCACATGTATGCTTCACTTATTCACATTTATACTTCAAGTACGTATTCACGTGTATGCTTCATACTTCCAATGCATAGTACCAAAAATATTTTGGGGAAAAAATTGACAAACCAGAAGTATAAGAGTTTTTGAAAAAATAGAGAAAAAAACATATTTAAAAACATGAAAAATTGTAGAGAGATAAAAATATATATTTTTTTTTTAAATTGAAAGGAATTTCCATGGTATATAGAGATATAAAGAGCAAATAAAATAAAGATCTTAACTGAATTGTTAAAAAAAAGATTTTTGTAGTTTATATTCAAATGCGTTGATTACGAATTACATTTGCATCTTTCAAAGTCAAAGCATTGCTTTACATTTCCTATCTAATAACTAGATCTTGATAGATGACCAATTTTTTATTCTGATATAGTTTCTAAGAGTCAACCTAAGCGGTTATGCAATTAATTCACATTACTTAGCTAATAACTAGAACAGCTGCCAATTGCATTTTCTTATCATAGCATTCTATGAGACCAGATTTCTTTGAGGTATTTTTTCAAATAGTTCACTACCTTGTCTATGTTACAACATTTTTCATACATGTCTACCAAAGCATCTTGTCAAACAATTCACTTCCTTGTTGCTATTGCTAAAATCCTAAAACAAGTGCTTTCAAACAAGCTATGGATGGTTGGACAAAATATATCAAAAGCATAATAGTAAGCAATAGCATAGACAAGGCAGTGAACTGTTTGAAAAAATGCATCAAATAAATGTGGTGATGGAATGCCATGACAATCCATAGACAAGGCAGTGAACTATTTGAAAAGATTCCTCAAAGAAATGTGGTCTCAAGGTGATGGAATGCTATGACAATCAAAATGCTTTTGATTGTCATGGCATCCCATCACCATGAGACCTCATTTTTTTGAGGCAATTTTTTCAAAGAGTTCATTGCCTTTTCTATGCTACCACATTTTTTGGTGCAGGAGCACCATTGAATAGAAGTTGTCAATTCAAGGTTTTGAGGAGTAGGCTCTAGGTTTTGAGGCCTTTTGTCTAAAATAAGGTCAATGAGACCATTTTCTATTGTAATGCATCATTTTAGTTGATAGCTAGATGTTTAGAAGGTCAAGTTTGCAAAAACTCCAAAATATTGAAAAAAGATGTAAAGTTGCTAAAAAGTTGCAAAATTGCATTTTTAGGGAAGGAAAACAGTCATAGCATTTCAAAAGGAAGTTGTAGGAATTAGGATAATTAGTTTGGAGGGTAAATCATAAATAAGGTGGAATCTACTGATGTAAGTTGGATTTTTGAAGATTTGGAAGATTGGAACATTAATAATACTCTATTTTTCTCCACTTTTTCTGTATTTTTTGAGTTTGTAGTGGCTGTACAACCCGTACAACTGCATAATGTTATAAATATGTTTTGAATTCATTTTAAGGTCTGAGTTGGCCACTTATTGCATTTTATTTGAGCATCCAATAGTGGATTCAGTGTAATTTTGAGCAAATTCTTTGTGACTGGTTTTATACCCTATTTTAAGGGTTTGTAGCCTTTAAAATGTAAAATCAACCCATTCCACTTTTTTTGGCTCTTGTAAATTGTGGAATGGGACTGAAAAATCAATAAAAAAGTGAGGTAATGTTGAGAGAGTACAGCAGAGGCCTGAAAATGTGTTGGGCATGAAGCCCTAGAGTGGAAAATTATGTTTTCCAAGTGGAAAAGAGAGGTTTTTATATGGTAATGAGTGTAATAGGTTGGGGCAGCATTGTTTATTCTTAAATTGAGTATGTGTAGAGTTTTGTAGACTTATTTGAGGTGGTGGAAAGTTTGATTGAGGTTTGGAAATGTGATTTCCATTAAAACCCTTAATTTTTGGCTATAAAAGAGGGGTTTGAGTTTAGGTATATTGGAGGGTGGATGTCTAAGAAAAAATTGTGGAATCTTTGGTTTGGTAACCTATAGAGTGCTACCCAATTGAATTTTGAGTGAAATGGAAAGTTTAAGGTAGAGTCCCTTTGTAAGAGTGGCCTAATTTGAGGCCTAGTTGGTGAGAAAAGCCTGATTTGAGAGAGTTGTATCAAAGTAACCTATTGAGTGGTTGTGGTATGTTGTTGAGTACCTTGATGGGTGTTTGAAACCCTGATGGTCCTGATTTGAAAGGACAACGCCAAGGAGATATACCTAATTGGCCAATTAGGCCAAATTTTCAAAGCAACTATACTCCAAACTATCTTCCCATCCCAAATAACTATAGAAAGTAATTTACCAGACCACAAAACCTCCAAATCCACAATCTTTAACCTAAGAACCACTCTTTTAAGCCCACTTTTACAAAACCCTCATTTTTAGCAAGTTTAGGGTGGGTTTATTGAAAATCCTATTCCCACAACTCATAACACCTTGTCAAAGCATCAAAAATGCTTAAAATAACCTACACATGCTTAAAAGTCCCTCACAAACTACCACCCCAAAGGATTTCAACCATTTCCACTCTTAAACCACTCAATTTCACTAAAACTCATCAAATTGCCAACTAGGGCATCACACCAAACCACTCAACTTGCCTCCCCTGCTTCAGAAACCATGCACATATGTTCCCTACCCCTAATTATTCCATTCCACCAAGTTACAGTAGGATACAGTGGGTGGAATGGCTAAAAAGTCATTTTTACACACTCAACTACT
>VDFB02169052.1:0-12236 GCA_007258455.2 Sequoia sempervirens
ATGATAGTGAGTTACGCCGATGGTTGCAGAGAAGCATAATTGCATCAGGGAGACACAATTAAGTGTCTCACCGACATGTGATTCTGGTGATGAGCTTGTGACCGCTTGAGACAGCTTGCGTGGCAATTTGACCAGAAGAAGAAGAAGATCAACAGGGTGAAAGACAACGTGTATCTGTTGTAAGCCAGGAGCATTCAAGGAGCTCGACAGGGAGGTTAGAAAGCAGACACGAGACCTGGAAATGAATGTAGTAGTTGCAGAAAATCTGAAGAAGACCACTCCTAGAGGCAACTCTTCGCACCGACATAGACAGCAGGGATCCAACTGAACATAGCATTAACTACTTGAAAAGATCTAGGGATAGGATTTTTCTGAGACCAATATTTTTGTAAGCCCTAAGGGGCCGACATACCTTTTGTATATAAGGCATTTTTTTCCTTCTTGTGCAGGAGTTCTCCTAGATGCTTTTTTAAAGTTTGTGACTTGTTACAGTCCTCTCTCAGATTAGCAAAATTTTGTAACTCATTTTGGAGCATGATGTATAAAGTTTTCCTTGGTGACTATTGATGTTCAAATTACCATCTTGTTCTTGTGAAGTGTTGTGCATTTCAGGTTCATGATCAAGTTATTTTTGTGAATTTCTTTTATTCCTTCATGACTTTATCTTGTGTTTTCATGCCTTCCTTTGCAAAAAGCATCATTATACACATCACAAACTGTGTTTACATAATCAATATGGATTCTAGTCTGTGAAAAATTGTTTTCCTCTCTGGAAAAAGTGTGTGAATCAAACCTGTTGTGACATATTAATGCATAGCTTATGCAGATTTGATGTGTAATCTTGTTCATCATCAGAATTCAAGTGTAATCAGGCTATCTCATTGTTCTTGTCAGTTCGGTGCATCACCTTAGTTAGTTTTATTTACATGTATTCTCCTTTTCCCTTTCCCCATACAGAATTGATAGTTTAGGTGACACCAAAGGAAGCCGGCCTTCTCCGGAGGTTCATTTCAATTTCAGGTGACCCACAGCCTTGAAATGATCCCATGTTTCTCTAGAAAGCTTAGTTTTTCATAACTTCGCATAGGGTGCAATTTTTAGAGACAACATGTATTTAGGAATAAATTAAATGAGAATGGAGAAGTAGTGAGAAATAAGGCAAGACTTGTGTGTAAGGGCTACTCACAAGTTGAAAAAATAGATTTTGAGGAAACATTTGCTCTTGTGACAATATTGGAAGCTATTAGGATGTTTCTTTCTTTTACAACACATAAGGATTTCAAAGTTTATCAAATGGATGTGAACTTTGCTTTCTTGAATGGAGAATTGAAGGAGTCTACATGGAACAAATGAAAGGATTTCAGTTATCAGACAAACTGGATATGGTCCGTAGATTGAAGAAGGAATTATATGGATTGAAGAAAGCTCCTAGATCTTGGTATGGAAGGTTGGACAAGTATTTGATACAACACGGATTCAATGAAGGTATCGTAGATAGTAATCTTTACTTCAAAGTTGAGAAAGATCAAATTTTGACAGTGGTTGTGTATGTTGATGATACAATTTTTGGAGGAAATGAAGATATGTGTAAGAAGTTTGTAAAAGAGATGCAAAAAGAGTTTGAGATGTCTATGTTTGGGGAGATGAATTTCTTCCTTGGGCTAAAAATCAAACAAACAAACAAAGGTATATTCATTTCGCAATCAAAGTATGTCAAAGAAATGTTGAAGAAGTTTGGAATGGAAGAATCCAAACTAGTATGTACTCCTATGGTTACTAATTGTAAACTAAGCAAGAATAATGAATCACCTATGGCTAATCAAAGGAAGTACAGATCAATGATTGGTGGACTGCTATATCTAAATACTACTAGACTAGATATCATGCATGCAAATTGTCTTGTGGATAGATTTCAAGAAGATCCTAAAGAGTCACATGTTGCAGTAGTGAAGAGGATATTTAGATACTTGAAGGGAACTCTAGATCATGGCTTGTGGTATCCAAATGATACTAATTTCACTCTAAGTGCTTACACAAATATAGATTGGGCTAGCTATGTTGATGATAGGAAAAGTACAAGTGGTGGTGCATTCTTTCTTGGATACAAATTGGCGTCATGGCTAAGTAAGAAACAAGATTTAGTATCTTTACCTACTACAAATACTGAGTGCATTGTAGCTAAATCTCACTACACACAAGTGTTGTGGATGAGGAAAACATTGAAGGATATCGAAGTAGTGTATGAAGAGCCAAATTCAATCTTTTGTAACAATACAAGTGCAATCAATATCTTAAAGAATCCAGTGATGCATTCAAGGAAGAAGCATATTTCAATTTGGTATCACTTTTTGAGAGAGAAGGTTTTGAAGAATGAAGTGAAGGTTCAATATGCACCTACAAAAGATTAGATTGTTGATATATTCACTAAGGCTTTTCTTAAGGATACTTTTGAGTATCTTTCAGAGAAGTTGGTGGTTATTGCCCCTCCTTCCTTGAACTAGATGCATAATGAGATGCATTAGTCTAGTGGATTTCAAGATTCATTACTTTGTTTGGATTGATTTTGGTGGCTACCTCTCAAGGGGAGTAGGTAGTGACATTGGTGGTATGTGTTTTCATTGAGTAGTGGTTGCTAATTTGGTATAGTTTAGTGTGTTCTCTAAGGGAGAGTATACAAAGTAGTAAAGGAAAGAAGTTGTAAAGAAGTAATAAGAAAATTATTTGATGTCAAAGGAATGAACAAAACAATGCAAACATTTTGGTCCTTTGCCATTGATGTCAAAGGGGGATATAGAAACATGTGAAAAAAAGTAATAAAGGGGAGAGAAATTCATTTAGGAAGAGAGTAACAAATAAAGAAGACAAGCTATAAAGGGGGAGATAAATTGAAAAAGATAAGTGATTCAAGAGGAGAAGTAATGTGAAGAGTTTCAATGTGTTGGTATTCAAAGCTATAGTGTCTTTGATGGTTTTTCACATCATGTGTTGCCATCAATGAAAAAGGGGGATATTTTTGCAAGTATGAGCATTTGGTGTTGTCATTGATATCAACAATCCTGTTTTGTCATTGATTTCTATTGTTGGATAATATTGTTGCAAGAATGTGAGCAATTGATGCTTTGATTAGTTACTTTATGTTGTCATTAGTAAAGCTACTAGTGTAAACCTCTAGGGTTGCTTTGAAAATATTTTGTCTATGTATATGTGGTTAAGTTTCTATTGTAGTTGGATTGGTGGTGATGAGGAAGTGTTGAAGATGATGAGAATGTGTCTCTGGTGCTTGGTTTCCAAGTGCTTTTGAGAAAATTTGATAAAAAGAGGAGATAGTGTGTTGTAGTGATGTTTTGAGTGACAGAGTTGTATTCTAGTTTGGTTGCACATTTATTCTAGGTTGAAGATCTGCTTGTGCAATTTAGATATGTTGATGAGAGGAGTTCAAAGATGTTGTATTCAAGAGTTGATGTGTCGGATCATTGTATAGTGGAAGTTGTGTTCACCAGTGTGTGACTATGTATTGCAGAGGTGTCTGGGAGAAATGTTTCTACTCCACATTTCTCTATAGTTATGTTTTAGGTCTTGCAATTCTAAAGTTTTGTTGATGTTTTTGGTAGTTTACCTCATTCAAGAGGGTTTGAGGTTTGGTGCTTTGGAAGATGTTTTTTCAAGTAACATTGTATGGCAGAGTTATGTGGATGTATTAGGTGTGTACATTATTCAGGTGAAAGTTGTTGCGAAGAAGTTTGTTGGATTTCAGAGTGTTTAAGGAATATTATAGACCATGTTCAAGCATGGTGTGTGGTTCACAAGTAGTCATTGAGTTTGAGAAAGCATGTACTTAAAAGGTTAATGGTTTTTACATGGGTAACAATTGACCTGGTGTTTACACTACATACAAAGGATAAATATCGTTTGTGGTAGAGTTTGGTTGAGTGGTGTTGTTGATTTGGGTCCCAATTAAGTTTTGGTGTGGTCCACTTTCACTTCTATCCACCATGGAAGTGTTTTGGCACCAACCTAATTTTAATTTATACGTTTGAGGTACATAGCTAACCTTGGATAATGCTTCAAGGTTGAAGATGGTATAAGTATGAGTTGAGTTGTTGAGGGATGATAACATAGATGAAAGATGCAAATGATGTGAAGTTCAATTTTTTAGAGTGTGAAATTGAGAAGTGCAGTGCAAGACTTCAAGTGTTAGTTTACTAGATGCAGTGAGTAGAAGGTGGCTACAATTCTTCAATCAAACTATGAATATTTTGAAGTCATTGTGGTGGATTATTTTTTGCATTGAGATACTTTTCTCTATGTAACATTCCTTTTCTATCTTCTTTTCTATGTTGGAAGTGAGCCTTTTGGTAGCGAGCCTTTATTCTTTAGGTAGTGAGCCCTCCAACCGTGAGACCTATTGTACTCATTATTGATATTACTTATATTATGAGCTAATCATCACCATGGTTTTTCCCTTCTTGGGTTTTCCACATAAATCTAGTGTTCTCTTGTGTATGGTGTTAAGTTATTTTAGTTTATGTTATTTACATTTCATGATTATTCAACATAACAAATTAAGGGTTTAATGAATGAATGTGGATTTGAATATTAATGAGGGTTTTGAAGTTTTAAGGTACAATTGATTCATCCCCTCCCTTCTCAGTTTCCTTGTGCATTCAATAGAGACTATCACCTTTGAAGGTTCACAATAGAGCAAAGAAGAATTAGCACATTGTTTTCAAAACAAATCATATTCAATTGCAAACAAAATTTATCAATGAATGCATTATCAGGGCAAAGGATTAGGCTTACATGAACAAGGTATCCTAGAACCAGTGTAGATGGTCAACAATCATAAACATCTAGGTATTGGTTATTCAACTATCAAAGAATCTAATCATATCAATGATACCTTCGTGATACTAGTGGAAACTTTATCTAATGAAAACATCAACATGTGAGTCATAAAGAGACCTTATAATGAAAATACTTCTAGCACTTCAACCATCCATGTCATGAATCACATCCTCGCATATTTCCACCCACTAACTGGGACCAACAAGAAAAAAATCCTTACAAAGGAAAAGAGCATGTCACCGAATATAATGAGTCAACAAATCAAAATTGACACATGAATTTCAAGTAGATCCCAAAGAAAAATAAAGAAAATAATCCTTATAAAACTCCATTAGTCAAAGAAACTATAGGGAAAATAAAAAAGGGACTTCCATCCACAAAAAATTTCCACCAATGTAAAATAATGCTTCAAGATCAACATACAAAGTATATGAAAAAGTTGGTCCTAAATCCAAATTCCATATCCACTTTTCGTTGTTCATCATCCCATGTTTAGAGAATCAAAGATTTGCTATCCAAAATATCGACTGATTTATTCTCGTCTTATATCCCTCATCAAGATCCTTCAACCAACTTAAAACAACTTATATCCAAATCTCACATTAACCATGTCCTAGTAGCAACACTTTATAAGGACTCTAATAGTACTATGTTCTGATGTGTGCATCTAGATAAGATTAACACTGGTATCAACAAAAACAAGAACATTTGGGGGTTATATTCAAGCGATCGTATCTTGGAAAAACAACTCCTTCAAGCGGGACATCATTGGTATATCATAAAAAAAGCATCTACATTGAAACCATTAGATAGTTTGACATAATCAATAATCATTTCAAAAAATTAAAAAATATCAAGAAAATAGTAAAGAGAAAATTTTTCCTCTAGTGAAAACCACTTAGATGGAACTTTGGGAAAGTACCTTTATGAAACATGGTAAATAGGTGTCATGTGTAGAATCAAGCATCTATGCATGTCATTCTAGGTGGAAGCATCTTATCTCATCTATAATAAATCTAGCATCTCATCCATAATATATCCATGATCCATGCAATCCACTTTCATCCATCTTCCACATCCATCTTGAACTTGACAAAGATTATGGGTATATCCTTCAAACTTTCTTTTGAAAAAATCTTGACATGGTCATTTTTGTTGACCATATCCTATCCTATACAATATCATTTCATATATCTAGCATTATCCAAGTATACATTCATTATCTAAATGATCATCCTCTATCCAAAAAGTTATCCTATTACGGGATAGTCCTAACATCCATTACATTTACATCCATCATATTGATCCATGCATCCATTCATACCATTTAATACATTTCTAGACATTAGGGGTAGATATTTACATCTTGCTTTTAAATAAACCTTGATCTATGTCTTCTAACTCATGTTGTAATCTAGGAACCATCAAAAAACATCAATCCAAGTAATTTGTATCAATTGCATCTAACTCCCACTTCAACGTGATATCAAAACATTCAATAGATTTTGTTTCTAGCCAAGTTATGAATCTTAATCCATATTATCCGATCAATCCATCATGATCTCAGGATGTATCCTTCCCAATCCTCATGTTGTTCTTATATTGACAACACTATCTTTGCATTATTGTGTATCCTCAACAAAGTTATTACTAATAACAATCAATCAATCAAATCAATCATTTTTTTAGTTTGGCTATCAATAGGATCTCAAAAGATCATTGACATCAATATATCATATCTATTTGTCATCACTGTGTGAAAAAATAAAAGCATTTAAAAATTATGAAAAAATCCTAGAAAAAACATCTAAATATTCAAAAATCTAAAAACAAACTCAAAAAACGCCAAAATCCAAAAAGAACTTCAAAAAGTCCATTTAAATATTCATTTTTTTTTCCAAAAAAGAAACAATCACGATTCATCTCATCTCACACTCATCTCATCCGTAATAAATTTTCATCCATAATAAACCTATCATCATCTTCATCTTTGGCAAAGCAAACAAAAGCAAGTATAACAATTTTTGGAACACAAATGCTCACATAAAATCATGAGTCTTGATCATTCTCAAACATGTCAACTAAGATTTTATATTAATATCCTAAATATTAAAATTCAACATCAAATTAATTTCTTAATGATATATCATTCCTACAATAGACACCATTTCAAATATTGAAACTAAAATAACTCTCTCTAGCAATAGATATGATGGCATTGATGTGTTTGTCATTTGGTATTTTCTTTTGTTTTTTTCTTTTGTCTCATTCCATTGCTCACTTGAAACTACCTTAATATTCAATATCTTGGTATGTCTAGAGGGGTATGTAGTGGGGCATAGTCATTTCTTTCATTTTTGTGTTCATTGGATGTTCTTGTAATATGATCTTGGTGAATACTTTCCTTGTGTGTGTAGGGATAGTCTCAAGTAATACAACAACTAGTGCATATCAAGTTCTTCATATCTTTTGTGTGTTGGTCTACTTGCTTCGATGGATTCATTATCTCACATGATAACAAAAAAATTGTATGTCAGGTATGAACAAGGATATTCATATATGTTTATAGAGTCAAAGTCCATGCAATAGATACAATTCAACCATGGTTCTTCATAACTTGGTGCATCATGTCTACTTGCTACATCAAATAAGGATTGATCTATGTTAATTAGCATAACTTAAAAGAAAAGAAAAAAACATCTATCCAATCTCATCACATATCAAATAAAATCTTGAATACATCTAATAATAATAGATTTATTGGTATCTTGATCAACATCATCATCTCATTCCTATTCTATTCTATCTAATCATCCATTATTTTATTCTATCATACTAACATTTCTATCCAAGTATTATGATATGACAAAAATATTTGCATCTCATCTTGCATCCACAAATTGTCAATAGCATATCATAGTTCATCCATCTTGCATGATAATCATCATATATCATATCAAAGTACAAAAAGAGAAATCATGACCATATCATATCTCATAACATGCATCCTGCATCCATAGATCATTAGCATAAGAATAATCACACATCATCACCATCATGGTGTCATGCATCATATCATCATATCATATCATGAAACATCAATGTACACCAATGCATCCATAATCAAGGCATACATCATAAAAATTATAGATCAAATCATAGATAATAACATCACATCATAAACACGTCCAAAAAGTATCATCTCATCTCATATATCATCAAAAATAGAAATTTCATGATACAAAACATTTGAGTGTACATCAAATGTGTGGTAAGAACAATACATAAATATATATATATATGTACATGAGGATCTCAAAAGCCAATGAATGTATATAAACATTTCTACATCAAGAATCATCTATACATCAGTCTACCCAAAGCTCCCTCGCTCCTCTCTATCTAGAGGAGGATGAGGACATTGTGGGCCCATGACCTGCTACTTCTAATCACCCTATCCTTGGAACCCTTGTGGCTATTGTGCTTCAATAATCACCTATTGAGAAGGTCATCCTACCGATCCACAATTAGATTATCCTAACCCTGCTACAATACTACTCCTCATAGAAAATCTCGATTGTCTGTGCTCCCTAGGTATAGCTGCCTGATACAAGGTACAATATTACATGGCATCCTAAATTAGGGATCTCATCTCCTGCATATATTGTGTCATGGAGATCATGGAGCCCTGGCCTATCTCAAGTTGTCTTGCGAGTCTTCTATGTATCTCACTCTACTATAAGTTAGGCAACTTGTGCCTCCACCTGCTGATGATGGGCAATCTTAGCATCTCACTCTATTGCTCACTAGTCCCTCTTTGAGGAACACTAGTCTCTCTCTCTGAGGGTCAGACCCTCTCTGTCATCCTCTGGATTAGCTGAGCTTCTAGGCCATCTCGCTTAGTCCTATAACCATCTCACTCCCTTTAGTATTGATCTATATCAGATAATGCCAATGCCAATCTAACATCTTGATCATTATCACCCCCTCCAACCTCCTACCACTATGGGGAAACCTGTGGTACATCCTTTTGTAGAGGATCCTATTGTGGGATATCCCGATGTGCATCCTATGACTGGGTGACTTGTTGTTGGTCTCTTATTTGAGCCTTGATGATGATGTTTTATGCACATCAACAACTCGCATAAAATATAATATCCTATCTCTCTTGAAAGGTAAATCTCTATCAGCAAGCCTCAAGAGATAACCCCAAGGTCTCTAATGTTAGGTCTTGACAATGCATAAACAACTCAGTGATAAATGTGAAAATGTTGGTTAATCACAATGGGACCTTACTACAAGCAAAATACTGAATCTCAATTTATCAGATCTAACAATATGATGATACTTCAATTCTAAATTTAATCCAATAATCAAAGAAATAACAAAAGATAAGGGTTTCAAAGAGATTTCTAAACTTAATATTAAACCTAAGATTAACAATGCAAATGATCAACACCGAAATGGACCAATCCCTCAAAACTGATTCCCACTTGACCCGGATAAATTTGCAATCTTATGGAAACATGCAATCTTCTAAGGTGTTAAGATTTTCAAATCATGAACATTCATTCAAAGAACCTTGTGCAATTGAAATTAATAAGCCCTCTGAATTGAACTAAGAAAAATGAATATAAAGGTCCAGGCTAAGTTTGCAAAGCAACTAACAATCAGTTAGTTTCTTGAAAGTATGAACCGAGGATTGCTGCAACCTTCAAGTATCAAACCATAAACATCATTAAATCAAATCTAATTCCTAAACATAAACTCTCCTCAAAGCAATTCTAAAGATGGGAGCCATAAGAACCATGCAAGATAAGAGTACAAGTATGGCACCAAATCACAATGTCGTGCATATCAAATTATCCACTGTAGCAACAATTCCAGCTTTCTGTTACAATATTTGCTTGAGAACAACTACTTGCTAACTCTTGCTCTACTTAATTTTCTCTAACTATCTCTCTATGTCTAAAATTTCTTAACCCTTCCAAATGAGGCCAAATGCCCTATTTATAGAACCCCCAAAAACATGTCGGCCTAGATAGGATTTTACAATAATAATTAGGCACAACAAGTCGGCCAAGAGAAATTCAAAATGATATAAAATATGCATTAAATTATGCATGAACTTCCTCCAAGTCAGCCTAGGATTTCCAATGTAGCTCAGACCAATGCATGGAAAAATAATAGGGAAGCACAAGTCTCGATGTAGCCCATTGTTAACTACCTCCCCCTTTGTCTTTATTCCGATCCAACATTTCATGAACTTTCTAAAGAACCCTATCCAAGTCGGTCATAGGTGGTAAAGGAAAAACCCTAAGTCGCCTTTCAATTGATGCAATTTCTTCCCTGGATTGTTTCACCGACTTATCCTACTCCACCTTATAAGTTAGGTATTTGTCAATGACAATAATGTAGGTGGCTGCATCATCAGTGCTTAGAAACATAATCATCGTGGTGGGGCATAACATCAATGCCACCACTTTCTCAAGCTGTTCTAAACTCAAATGCTTAGGGGTAATCTTCCTTCTTCTGTCATAATCTCAAAGTAATGGATCCATTGTAAACACTAGCTAGGGTATCATCAATCCTACCTCCTTTGTTTTGTAAGATCTTCTTCAACACGCCTTTGATTTGCGATTGCCTCAAACCATTCCCAAGGTTTGAAGCTCGGAGGAAGGAGAGATTTTATAAAACACTAGCATACTGGTGTACTCCATGATAGTTCTGGTTTTATGCAGCAGGAGATTTGTATCTTCTTTATCCTGAGCCAATACCTCCTTCAACCAATCAACTATCCTTACAACATCTTTCCCAGTTGACAAAATATCCTTGATAGCTTCATTACCCTTGGTTCGTACCCCTTGAAGCCAATTTGCAGTGGCAAGAGTGGAAGCTTTCATCTTTTCAAGCTCGGTGATGGTTTCCTGAGGTAAAGGTTTTGCAGCAGAGGCAGAGGGGTTAATGGATTGCAAGGGTTTCATCAGATCCTCAAACCATTTCTTGAGATTCTCATTTTCCTTCTTTAGCTCCTGTTTAGTCTTTATTTCCTTCCTCAATCTGCCCAAGATGACTGCACTTGAACCCTGATAATCTTCAATAGCCTGCTCAACGGATGTAGGCCCTAAATTAAAGGTCTGAACATTATAATCCTTTCTAGCCACATCATCTTTGTTTTTATCCAAGGTAGGGGTTGCAATGTGAACAACTCTGTTATTGGCCTCATCTCTTTCAATCCTTGAGATCACCCTAGCCTTCTTACCTTTGTCTTTTCCAATCTTGGCTAGCAGCTCATCCCAATTGGGTGGAGTATCTTCCACTATAACTTGTTTTCTCCTTATTTCTTTGTCCAACCACTCAGGCACAGTGGATTCCAATTGAACTTCAATATGTTTTTCTTCCTGCTGTTCCTTAGGTGCCTCTTCACTCAAATTTTGTTTCTCAGGAGTCTCATCTATCTTTCCCTCCTTTTCTTCAGCATGTTCTTCTTCATGTACAGGTGATGGAACCTTCACTACTTCTTCTTCTGCTAGAGGTGATTTAACCTCTTCAGTTCCAACAGGTGACTCTGCATAAGCTACCAAAGGAGACTGCACTACCTTATCAATTTCTGCCTCTGCGCTATAAAGATCTCCCTCATGAAATTCCTCTCCTTCAGTATCTAGATGTTCCTCAATGTTTTTCGACTCACCTAGTTTGCTTTGAGCTTCAAGGGCGGAAGGAATATCATTATGTTGCTCCTCACGAGAAATAACTAGAGGAAGGTCTGTTCTAGGCACACTATCCTTGGGAGAAGGAGTCCTAGGCCTCCTTGTGTACACCCGTGCCTTCTCTTCTAAGCTTTCTACATTTACCATCGATGGGGTAACTTCTTCCTCCCCTACCTTGGAGCTTGCCTTTTTTGACATTTTATGACTCTTCTCCTTTTGGGCACAGGAACATCAACCTCAAGACCTTGCTTCTCCATTTCTTTCTATTCATACTTCTTAGTCCTTGTCCTCTTCTTAGTTATTGCCTTTCTCTGTTTTCCTGCCCCTTGGGCTTCCTCCTCTTGAACACCTTTTATCTTGATCTTGAAAGGGGAATCTAACTTACCTTTTCCCTTAGGGTCCTGCTCAGTTGATTCTTCAAAAGTGGAGTGAGGATCTAAATCTCCCATCAGCTCATAGGTGCACTGCACACCTTCATTTTCCAACTCCCATAGCTTATGCCTTAGCCACATCTTGGTAAATTTGACAAATGGATCCATTAACTATTTTAATTTTGTTTTTTCCTCTTTTAACCAATCCACATCACCAATTGGTCTATCCTTCACAGCCTCATACGCATGATCCAGGATCAGGTTTCCATCATCTTCAAGTTGATCAGGCACTACCTTCACATTGTATAAA
>VDFB02169054.1:0-16196 GCA_007258455.2 Sequoia sempervirens
CTAATTTTCATAAATGTTTATTCATTAGTTACATTTGAATTTTTACTTTACAACTATAAAGATAATTGCAAACTTAATAATTATTACAAAAATCTAATTACGACATGATCACTCCAAAAATTAATATCAATATATAATTATTTTTCAATATTTATCACTATGCTGCATTCTTGTTCATCGTTTAAAATATTGAAAACCTAACTACTACGTTACATCTACCAAATCTACAAAATATTTGCTTGACATGCCAAAAATAACCAATATGCCTTAATGATCTTTAAGTCTATTTTAAAAAATGGCATCAATTCCTTTTGTTCACCAAGGAAAACCCCGAAAATGGAAGTGTCAACCAAAACATTCCTCTGTGATCTGGTAGATTGTAGATAAAATTCTTCTATATTTTGTCATCTCCTCCAATTGCATTCTCAAAAAGACTATTTCATTCAATGTTTACAAACATAATTTGATTTCTATCTACCATAGCAAAAATAATGAAATAACAAGAATGTATGATAGTCTTTTTTACTTGTTTGTAGAGGAAGGTGGAGGCATAGAGATGTGGAGAGAGCCAGGGCAACACAATCCACAAAAAACAACAGCAATGAACATATTAAAAAACTCACAAGCCATAAAATTTAGAAAATTAAACTGGAACAAATCCCAATTGCAGCATGACAGACATTGAAGCCATATGTTTCATAGGAGATGTGTTCACAGGTAAATATAAACAGGTTAAATCTTATTCTACACAATTAAGCTACAACTATTTCAAGTCACAATCTTTATTTAATCACAGTTCCTGAACGACTTGCAAATGCATTTTGGTTGCCTCCATGGATTGGATTAGGATCTGGGAACGAGTTTTATAGGAAAACCATTACGTGGGAGAGGAGGGAATGGATCTGCTGATACTTTTTCATTTGGATCAACTGGTGTATAGCTCGAAAAATTCTTAACAAAATGATACACGAAAAGTAACACCTCTATCTTTGCAAATTCCCATCCTGGACAAATTCTCAAGCCTGCTGAAAAGGGTAAGAATGTGTAAGGAGTAACATTCCTGCCTTCATCGAATCGTGAAGGCATGAATTTCTCTGGCTCACTGAAGTACTCTTCTTTCGGGTTCGTGCTATAACCTGTCCATAAAAGCTGTTCAAGCCGTACATGGATACAAAAACCATTATAATGGGTTCAGATTGAAGAGAAATATTAGAAGTTCTAACCATTAAAACATAAATCCTTAGTACAATTAATGAATATTCATTAGAAATCTACAGTTTACCTTCCATCCTTGTGGAATTATATAGCCCTCGTAATGAATATCAGTGGTAGCCTTGCGAAATCCTCCAAAAACTGGAGCAAACATGCGTAATGTTTCTTGAGCAGCTTGCCATGTGTATTTCATTTCCTGAAGATCTTTCCAGCTGATTTCTTCTCCATCCTTTTTATTTGAAAGAATTTCCATTTGTTCTGATACAGACGTATGACATAAAATATATAAACTATTAAAATTATTAGTGATAGTAGATTTCCACAATCTATGTAGATTATTGCTAAAATTTCTGAATTAAATTGTGTCTGAATTTTTTGCATCAACGTTTCGAATCACACTCCATGATATATTAAAATTATACTTAACACTCAGTATCTTTCCAATTATAATAGGAAAAAGAAATTATAAACAGGCTGTCCAATCCTTTAAAAAAGAAACATGTCTTCAAAATTATAAATAGGCTGTCCAATCCTTTAAAAAAGAAACGTGTCTTCAAATTCTCCAATCCCCGGGATATAGAGGAGAGGACTTAGAAATATCACCAAACTCTGGGGATGGTCCCAATGGAACTCTTATTTGAACAATCAACTTAAAACAATTTGTAAACTTTCCCTTTTCTGAGAAAAAAAGGTAAAAGTAAAAGGAATAGAAGGGGTTTTGAGTCTTTTGACATACCTTGCACAACTTTTTCATAGCACTCCGGATTGGAGGACAAGAGCTTAAATAGCAGCGTGATAGCCGAAACTGTAGTCCCATGCGCTGCATGAAGTATCACAACGAAGTTGTCAAGGATCTCCTCCTCTGTGAATGAATTCCCTCTTTCATCTTTGAATGTAAGCAAGATGGAGAGCAGATCATCATCACTAGATGCCATTTCTGAACTCAACTTGGTTCTTTTATTCTCTATCAAAGAAGAGAGAATTTCATCAATCTTGGAGCGTGCTTCAAGGGCTCTGCGATAACGAGTTCCTGGAAAGTCCAGAGGAACAGACATACTACCTAGAACAACAGTATCCAAAAGATGATAAACCTGCCTTCTCACGCTCTCATCGCGTAAATCAAAAAACAAAGTAGTCACAATGACAAAGATGAGCTCCCCAACCAGAGGAAGCATCTTCACTTGGGCTTCCCCTACCCATTTTTCATTGATATGGCGTTGGATTTCCAGACTCATTTTGGGCATATACCTCTGTAATGCTTGAGGACCCATAAATCGGGCTAGGGCAGCACGTATGATGCGGTGCTCCTCTCCACTTTTGGACCCGACTGAATCCTTGCCTAAGAGCTTCATGGAAGAGTCTGGCCATGACATCTGCACCAGCTTCCCCTCGTTCGACAGAATCATACGGTTTCCCGCTGGCCCGCATAGTACTACTGTGGGATGCCCAGTTATATTTGTCTTGAAAACAGGCCCGAATTTCTTCGCCCTCTCATCAAAAAACTGTTGTGGTGTTTCTGATCGAAGCGCCTTCAAGAATTGTCTTGTCTCCCCAATCAGGGGCAAACCCAAGTTACCAGGGGGGAGTTTTAGGGAGGACTTGTGTTGAGAGCTAGTGAGGGAGAGAACAGCAATTACAGCAATGGCGGAGAGGATAATGGAAATAATTGCAGGGAAAGAATGGAACTCAATGAAATTGAAGGCATCCATTTGGGCAAATTTTAGTTGAGGTTAACTGTGATTAAAGAAAGCGTGAATGGTAGTCTCAATAATATAGGCTTAACTCCTCATCATAAATGGCCGGCCGATTCTTCAATCATCATACCAGCCAAGATAGCCGCCCATGATTCTTTTAACACTGTTTTGGATTGTACCGAGTATTTAGAGATGGCACCTCAATTGTTAACGGAGCATAAATTTCATGAGTTAGTAGGAAGCATATGGTATAGATATTTTAAATATATTTGTCTATTTTGATATTTTAAACATTAATTATGAGAATAGATATATTAAATATATTTCTCATACATAATTAATAGGAAGCATATAGTATAGATATTTTAAATATATTTCTCATAATTTTGAGATGCTTTTTTATGAATAAATTTAAGATATTAATATTAATATTATTTATAAATATTACTTTTAATCTTTTTATTTTAATTATAATATATTAAATTATATTTAATTTAAAAAACTAAATTAGAATAAATTATTATTTTTAATTATTTATTGGATATTTTTCAATATTAAAATGCTTCAAACTTTTTAATTTATGTCAAATTATGGTATTGGGGTTGGTGCAAAATGAGAGAGTTTTTAGTTTACTGGAGTTCTCAAAATTACATTCAAGCGTCGCTTGACTATCTTAATATTTTTTGTCTCGCCTCTGGCTCTGCCATTCAGTAGCACAAAACTCTTTGTTACAAACAATAAGTCTTGCGTTGCCCTTCTTGGCTTCAATAGTATGGTTGGAAGTGGATTGGGCTAGGAGAAATCTTTAGATTCTTAGGCATTTCTTTTGCTTTTCAAGCATCCCCGACTGAGCTATGGCAAGCTATGCTTTTCCGGGTTGAGCAAAAGCTAGTTTATTGGATCACCAAGCCCCTGTCTCTGTTAGGGAAATTTCAAGTCTGCTTGAAAGTTTTGGCCACCACCCATGTTTATTATTCCTCTTGTTGGGTGCCTTCTAAGGCTGCCTATAGCAAACTTGAGAAGCTGCTCCGAGACTTTCTTTGGGCCTTTTCTGAAACCCATAAAGGGTTTCATCGTGCTGCTTGGGAATTCTGTTGTCTCCCCAGAGATTCTGGAGGTTTGGGATTTCTCTCTACCCAGAGGCAAGGGAATGCCTTGTGTGTTAAATGGATTATCCGTGCCCTTACTGGGGATGAGGCTTGGAAAATTCTTCTCCGCCATTGTATTTAGTCTGGTTTTCCTTTACACAGACCTTCCTGGAAGGGGATTGGTTTTCAGACCCTTCTAGTCATGGAGGAACCAATTTAGATTGTTGGGACTTTTGTTTCCAAAAGCATTTGGCATGCCTGGGAGGCTATCAAACCTTGACTTCGGTGGGATGGCTTTGGTTTTTGTGATGGGATGTCATTTAACCAACAAAACATCTGGTGGTCACCTCTTTTTGCCCGCAATGATCAACCTTTGGCTAAAGTGTCATGACTTAAAGCTCTCATATTTCACAAGAAGGGTATCCAGATCCTCCAACAACTTTTTCATAGACCCACCATGTGCATTATGCACTGGGATGAGTTTCATGCAATTTTTAGGCTTCAAAACCAAGACTGTGCTACTTTTGATGGTTTGGTGAGTGCTATTCTAGATGAGATGCATCATAAAATTGGTATTTGTGGGTGTAAACCTTGGTGGAAGGATTGGAAGTGGTACCCAGATACTCCTTTCAGGAATTGCAAGCCTAGGCTTGGTTACAAGTGGCTTTCACCCCATTTTCCTATGATCCAGAGTTTGAACCAGAGGTGGCTTCTCTAATCTCCCACTCTTATTTGGCGTAAAAGATTCACTGCCACTTGGTCTGCAAGTGTTGAGCCGAAGTTAGCCCATTTTTCCTGGTGTGTTCTTTTCCAAGGCTTTCTTGTGGGCTCTTGGCTTGTCCACTTGGAGGTCCATGACCCTCGGTGCCCTTTCTATGGGCAGGTTGTGACTTTTAAACATCTTTTCTGGTTTTGTCGCAGAGCTCAACAATATTGGAATTGGATTCATGACTTCTTTCGACCATTTAGGCCGGAGCCATTCTCCTGGCATATGATTCTACTGGGTGATTGGCCTAGATTCCTGACTAAGTATGCCCAACTTTGGCATGCTTTCAGGGTGAAAATCCTCTTCAATACCTAGAAAGACAGAAATGCCTGCATATTTGCTCATTCTCAATTGGATTATTAGGTTTCTTTGTATACAAAAGCTATAATTTGTTCTAATGTGTTATTACAGATTCAGGTGCAATCCAACAAAGTGGCTCTTGAAGTTGCTCACCTGCAGGTGCTCCTGGACCATTGGGGCAATGCCCCATGTACGGTTGCCTGGGTCCCCGCCTCACCCTCTTCTTCCCGCGGCTGGTCACCTTCTTGGGGCTGGCAGCGGTGTGGTTCTACACGTCCTTGCTCTCAGCCATCTCTCCGAAAGGATTCTCGCCCTCCTTGGTGGACTCATTCTCCTCCGCTGCACGCTAGCCAGGGGTGGCCCTCTGGTAGTGCGTCAGGGAGCAGTGGTGGCAGCTCTAGGTGGCCCTCTGATGATACTCCTCCTTCTGGTTCTGGTTGGCCAAACTTTGGTAAAAGTTTCCTGAGGCTGGCTCTTGCAATCTCACCTTGTCGCGAGGATGAAGATAAAGATAAAGATAAAGATACTAATGATGGTTGGGGTCCTCCTCCTGACGTCACTCCCAACCCCGCTGATGTATGGGGGAAGAAGGATGACAGAGACCCTTCTGGCTCTCCTGGCACTGCTCTGGCCGCCTGATGGCCTTTTTCTTGTTATGTTTGTTAAAAAATTGATCATTTAGTTTTTCTAGGAGTGGCCCATATGACTCCGGGGGTGTGCCTTTTTACCACCCACTTTTTTTTGTGAATATGTACTTTTATATTATTTATTAATATAGATAGTTGCCTATTCATCAAAAAAATTATAGATAGAAAACAAACATAAAAAATAATTTATAAACTATATAGAAGATGTATATAATTAGATATGACATTCAAAGTTATCCTTTTGAAAGGACATTGGGAATCTAGAGGTTCATATGTGAAAGAAGAGAGTTGTGCAATAGTTCAAATAATACTAGTGAATATTACAAAATGAATAACACATTTAGTGGTAGTGATAAGATGCACTCTATTATATTTATTCAAAAAGAAGAAATAGAGACCAAGATCATAATGGACCTTAATCTCATGGTGATCATTTGATAGAATATATTTAGCACTTATAATGTATCTATATTTTATTTCATATTCCAAACTATTGTTGATGATATTTCATTTGTCTATAACTGATACATATTTTTTATTTTTTATTTAAAAATTAATAAGTTAACTTATTAGTTGGTATGAGTTTTTCATAGTCCATCTACTGTGTGCTTCTAGTTTAAACTGTGTATCTTTTTAGCTTGACCTTTCAGATCACACCTAGTGATCCATCATTAGGAAGAGGAGAAGTGATCACTAAGTGTGATCCAAAACATCGAGCTAAAAAGATACATAGTTTAAACCGGAAGCAAACAATAATCTTAGTTAACTTATTATTATTTTCAATGTTCTATTTTAAAATATAAATTTTTAGCATTGTTTTCAAATTTTATTTTGTTTAGAATCTAAATTTTACACATTTTCCAATTTCCATTTAACAATAAACATATTATTATTATGTGGTAAGTTTTGCATGAGTTCAACTAAATGCATAGTAATAAACAATAGTAGCATATATTACAAAGTATAAATGTTTAACTAGATTTTTCTTGAATTAAGTAATTAAACAATAAAGATAATTTAAACACATTAATGGATTGGACTCTTATAGTAATTTTCAAATGAAAGAATATATAAAATTATTACAATATCCTACTCAAAAATACCTTTACACAATTTTTAGTTGGAAACTCATATTATAAAATTATTTTCCTATCTTTTATAGTAGGCTCCTTTATTCATCAGTTGGAAGTGTAATTTGCTATAACTCAGTAATTGACTTGTAATTTTGTAAAATGAGAGTGGATATCTCCTTTAATGTTTTGTTCAAACTTGCATTCAAGGTTATCATTCACTTGGTAGAATCCAAAACAACTACCTCATCTAGCTTCTGATTTAGAGGAATTTGATCCCTATCCCACTTTTTTCTATTTTTCATATTTATTTTCTATAATATAGGGGGATTCGCTACTCATGAGTTCTCCACTCAGAGAGCCTCATGGGGCGAACTTCCCTATACTACCTCAATGGAACAATGGTGAGAGTTTCAAAATACGAAAGAGCAGGTCACACATATTTTCTGGACAAAGTGACAAGCTCTCGGCCAAAGGACGTCAGTACAGAAAATGAACGACAACGTGACGCGCTAGCATCTTGTACGGACCAGAGAATGAGAATGTCTCAGAAAAAAACAAAGTGAACGCTTCTATCCGATTGCTAAGAACTTACAAAATATAGGGAAATAACAGAACATGATAAAGTAACAGAACGTGATAGAAATGAAATAAAGTAAGGTGGAGAAGATAAGGAGGAGAAAGGAAATACTTATGACCGTGTAGGTGATGAAGCTTCCAGCTCATGAGTGTCTTCAATACCTACACACAAGAGGAAGAGAGAAATTGTTGGGTGGTCATATAGGGGCCTACCTCAGTCATACCTCGTTTTGGTGTTCCCACCTCCACTGACATAGATAGAGAGAAAAGTAGAAATGAAGTAAAGAGCACTTAAAACACTACAAAATAGTGTTGTGCTACTCAACCAAGTAATAGAGGAGAGGAGTGAAAGCTTACCACCTCCACCAAGAGCGCTCAAGGCTAATGAGGGAGAAAATGAGAGGAACTCAAGCCTCTGCTGCAATGGTGTTTTGTTCCACACTTGCTCTACTGAAGTGGTGGAGTGTTGATGTTGCTGCTATGAAGTGTAAAGTGTTTGGAGATTGAAGAGATGGTGAAGAAGCTACTTAGAGCTTGTGGAGAGGATTGTGGATGAAGTCCATAATTGGTGAAGAGATGTGTAGAAGATGGAAGAAGATCTGAAGAGATGGTAGAAGAGATGAAATGCTTGTTCAAGGAGTGAATATGAAGAAAAGATGAAGAGAAATGACCATATTCAGATCGGTCGGCGAAGGAGGGTGTTACAAATCGACCCCTAATGGGAAGTGTAACACCTATGTAGGCTCTAGACATGAGAAGTTGTAAGGGACATAAGCACACCACACAGACATCTTCATGCCGCGTGGGCCTCCCTGATAGAAACACCTCCATCGATGCTCAAAATAGGCGCCAAGTGTGATGCAAGAAGTGGGCTTAGGTGGAATTAAGCCTCTGAACTTGGTTTTCTAGGGTGTATAAAGGAAAAAAGGGGATTTGCACATGGGGTGCAAATTCACTCTTATACATTTTCCCCCCACTTTAGCGAGCACAAGTACTGATGAGTGCTCGGTAAAGTAGATCAAGAAGAGATTAGGGTTAGGAGAGTATACTTGAACTGTCGAGGAAGAAGTACTTGGTTTGGCATACCTGAAGGTGTAGGAGAAGTGAAAGACTCCATAGTTGCTTGGAACTATGAATTTAGAACAAAGTGTCTTATAGGCTCGCAAACCTACAAGGAGGAAACCCCCAAGATCTCTCGCATGGAGGAATCCCCAAGGAAGTGGACTCCATAGAGTCAAGAAGCGGTGACATGTCTACCCGTAAATAGAACATGTCAAAAGTGGTGACATGTCTACTCATAGATAGAACATGTCAAAAGCGGCGACACATCTACCCACAGATAGAACATGTCAAAAGCAGTGACATGTCTACCCGTAGGTAGAACATGTCAAAAAGCGGTGACATGTCTACCCGTAAATAGAACATGTCAAAAGCGACGACATGTCTACCCGTAGATAGAACATGTCAAAAGTGGTGACATGTCTACTTGTAGGTAGAACATGTCAAAAAGTGGTGACATGTCTACCCATAGATAGAACATGTCAAAAGTGGTGACACGTCTACCCATACAGATAGAACATGTCAAAAGTGGCCGGTCATGCAGACCGTAAAGCTTTCAAAGGAGTCCCTCGAGAACCCTTCAAAAGGAGAGGGGTCCACTCAAGGGATGTGCTGTTTGAAAAGTAAGGTTTAGTCAGGCTACTCCCAAGCTAGATGCGAAGATACAAAATAGGTCTAGTCGGGCTGCCCCCAAGCTTGAGGCGAAAAAATTCATTCGAAAGAAAATATTTCAAAGAGGTCCCTCAGGCACCCTTCAAAAGAGAAAAGGGGTCCACTCAAGGGACACTTCATTTAAAAGACATAGAGAAGAGAGGGTGTCCTTAAGAAGGACACACATCTCCAAAACAAGTTATCACTGCCCCTAGCATACATGGGAGGAGAACCATGCAAGCATGTACAAGATAGAGCTAAACCTTGATATCACTTGTCAAGCAAAGAAAAGGAAGGTGCATCAATCAAACTGGAGTTCGATGGAACCTAAATCAAGAAGTTGTTGAATTTTTTCCTTTAAGGCCTTGCATCCACTAGTGGAATGGCCAGGCACTTGATGGTATGCATAGAAAGAATGTTTTCCTTCATCATGTTTGTGAAATTTATTACATGTAGGAGAAGGAAGAGTGATTAAGTGGGATTTTAGAAGCCACAACAAAATACACTCTTGCTCAGACAAAGGATGAGGAGCAAGAAGCAAGCCTTTCTCTTGTGAAGAAAAGATTGACTTCCCACAAGAAGAAGACACAAAGATAGAAGAAAAAGGAAGAGGATCTCCATAGAGACCATTGTTCCGGCAAGGGGGATCACACTCTTCTGCAGGATCACCATCAACCTTCTTGATAGGACTGCTAGAGTTAACCTCTTTAACAGAAGTGTGATCATCTTCCTCAAAAGGAGGATCAACACCAAGAACATTACAATTTGCATTCACCTTATCCTGTGATACAAAAGAGTATCCATCTTTGATGGTGGGTGTGGATGATGTTGTCGGAAGGTCTAAGCGGATTGGGTCAACTTTATATTCCTGAATGAAGGAATTTGTAAAGTCTAAGGGACCCCAATCATCACCAAGACATGCATTCCTTTGAGAAGAGGTAGGAGCAGACTTAGGAATCCTTGCTTCAGAAGGATCTTCTTCAGGGACATCTATCTCGAGAGTACCCTTCGTAGTAGGTACTACTAGAGTAAAAATCAACACACTAGAAGACACTAAAGGAATAAGAGTAGGAACAACCAAAGCTCAACCAATAGCTGCCATCTCAAAAAAGTGCATAGCCTCAGGGCCAGCCTTAACTGTGACTATTTTATTATTACAAATGAACTTAATAGATTTATGCAAGGTAGATGGGACTGCACTTATAGCATGGATCCATGGTCTACCAAGAAGAAGGTTATAAGGAAAATTTTCTACCATAACATATACAAGGGTGGGTACAGTAATGGGTCCAAGCTACAAAGGCAATACTATTGTACCTAGAACTTGTCGCCAAACATTACCAAACCCATGAATAACAACAAAAGAAGTATTAATATAAGATGAGTCAATACTAATCTTAGGCAATAGATTGATACTGCATACTTTGAGTCCCAAACCAACGTCAATGAGAGTAGATCTAATGCCAATCTTATTAATATTAACTATAATCATTAGAGGGTCCGCTTGCTTTTGTACTTCTAGAGGCCAGAGATCTTGCAGATAGAATGTGATATTCAGTGAATCGACACAAATATACGCCATCAATGCATTAGAATCTATCAACCTAGTGGAAGAAGGAAAGATGATATTTTGCAAGGCTTCTTGAAGCATACCTTGATAAACTGGAGCAGATTGAAGCAAGTCCCATAGTGAGATCTTATCCAGAGGAACTCGAGGTTGCTCGACAAGATTGCAATCACTGGGTGCCTTAGTCATAGGTTTAGGAGATTGAAGAAGGCTAGGTTGTTTATTCATATTATTCTCATAAGCATGGGCTATCACTCTATAAGAGGGAGCCTTAGAAATATCAGGAGAGTTACTATCAAATGGAACACCATTAATAGAACAAACCCTTTTAGGAGAAGGACTAGCTGGAGTCATGTAAATGATTGGTCTCTTAGGCCTTTGAGGGGCAGCAAAGACATAGATTATATTTACAGAATCATCACAACTAATAGAACAATTATTTGAATACATATTCTCAACATCGATCCAAACATGATCGAATGTGGAATAATTATTTAAAGAAAAATTATCAACCTCGATCTAGGGAGAATCAGATGTGGAAGGAGGTTCATCATTCACTAATACAACCTCTCTAGGAGAGAGTGCATCAGAACAAAGATGAGATTCATCATTCACCAATGCAACATCTCTAGAAGAGAGTGCATTGGGATGAGAAGATTCATAATTTACTAATGCCTCATCTCTAGAAGAGAGTGTATTGGAATGAATAGAGGGTAGAGTAACATTAAGAAAGGTATCAATGATTTCATCTTCTTCCAACAAGATATCCTCTGAAAAAAGAGGAATCTTATGAGAAGGATCAAGGATACAAAGTGACATAGGTAAAGACAAGTCACCATCACATGCATTAAATGGAACATCATTAAGATTTTGAAAAAAATTAGATACATAACTAATAAAAGAAGATATTAAATCCATTACATTTTTTTCGGTATTTTTTATGTTCTAGTAATTCATGTTTTCAGAGGTCTCTGGAGCAGAATTTGAGGTCGAAACTTGTGTCAATCCTTAAAATTCAACTGCCTAGCATTTTAGGGATTGAATTAGTTCTCTAGGATACTTTTCCAATGGTGCAAACGGTTCTGAATTCTGAGCATCGAGTCAAAAGTTATGACCTTGCTAGGTAGGGGTAAATAAATTCCTAGTTTTTTGAAGAACACTATTCTTCACGTCAGGTTCACCAAAATGTAATTTGAAGGGGATTCGCTACTCACGAGTTCTCTTCACTCAGAGAGCCTCATGGGGAAAACTTCCCTATACTACCTCAATGGAATAGCGGTGAGAGTTTCAGAATACGAAAGCAGGTCACAGAGATTTTCTGGAAAAATTGACAAGCTCTCGACCAAAGGATGTCAGTGCAGAAAATAGATGACAACGCGGTGCACTGGCATCTCGTACGTGTGAATATTTATTCATGCATCACTCTTTCCCTTCGCGGCCCTTCTTTCCTTCATAGCTTCGCCTTTTTTTTTTTTGTACGGCTCGTAGCTTTTCGGCTGCTGCCACATGGCCTCCTATCGAAGCTTCCCTTTGAGATGCTTCTTTTTCCTTTTGCTGGGCTCCGATTGTTTGACACGTCGCCTCCACCTAATTTTTTTTTAGATGGGGCCCACATCGTAGTTACCTTTTCCGGGAGATTTCTGCGTGGCTTTTGTTCGAGTGTCCGTTGTTTTTGTTCGATGGTTGTTGTAACTATTTCCATTTTGCTGCCGTGTGTCCCTTCCTTTTGTTGCTGCGTGGCCTGTCTCTCCTCAAAATGTTCCTATTGCTATGCTGCCTTTCCTTCTTTCTATTGGTGTCAGTGTTGGGGAATCTTTCTCATTGGTGACTTCACTGGAGCATATTTCTTGTTGGAGCCTCTAGGTGGTGGGTTGGCTTATTTAAACAACCCTTTCTTCATTTTATGGTTGTTGTTAGATGGACACAATTTTCTTAGTGCTGAGAATTAGCCTCTGTAGTGTTTGATATTAAATTTGAACTTGTAGACTGTTCCTTTTTGTTCAGCCTCTCTATTTTTTTGCATCAACAGTATGGACCAAAGAATGAGAATGTCTCAGAAAACAACAAAGTGAATGCTTCTATCTGATTGCTAAGAACTTATAGAATATAGGAAAATAACAGAACATGATAAAGTAACAGAAAGTGATAGAAATGAAATAAAGTAAGGTGGAGAAGATAAGGAGGAGAAAGGACATACTTACAACCGTGCGGGTGATGAAGCTTCCAGCTCGTGAGTGTCTTCAATACTTGCACACAAGAGGAAGAGATAAATTGTTGGGTGGCTATATAGGGGCCTGCCTCAGTTAGACCCTATTTTGGTGTTCCCATCTCCACAGACAACCAGATAGATAGAGAGAAAAGTATAAATGAAGTAAAGAGAACTTAAAGCACTACAAAAAAGTGTTTTGCTTCTCAACCAAGTAATAGAGGAGAGGAGTGAAAGCTTACCACCTCCACCAAGAGCGCTCAAGGCTAATGAGGGAGAAAATGAGAGGAACTCAAGCCTCTGCTGCAATGGTGTTTTGTTCTACACTTGCTCTACTAAAGTGGTGGAGTGTTGATGTTGCTGCTGTGAAGTGTAAAGTGTTTGGAGATTGAAGAGATGGTGAAGAAGCTACTTAGAGCTTATGGAGAGGATTGTGGATGAAGTCTAGAAGTGGTGAAGAAATGTGTAGAAGATGGAAGAATATTTGAAGAGATGGTAGAAGAGATGAAATGATTGTTCAAGGAGTGAATATGAAGAAAAGATGAAGAGAAACGACCATACTCGGGTCGGTTGTCCAAGGAGGGCGTTACAAATTGACCCCCAATGGGAAGTGTAACGCCTCTGCAGGCTCCAGATGAGAGAATTTGTCAAGAACATAAGCGCACTGCGCAAGTGTCCCCAATAGAAACACCTCCACTGACACTCAAAATAGGCCCCAAGTGTGATGCAAGCAACAGGCTTAGGTGGAATTAAGCCTCCGAACTTGGTTTTCTAAGGTGGATAAAGGAAAAAAGGGGATTTGCACATGAGGTGCAAGTTCGCTCTTATACATTTTCAAAGCATCATTTCCTAACTATCAGTGTGATTTATTAGAAGACATTAGTAAAATAAGCTTATAAATTTTTTCTAACTTTCCAACTAGCTTTTGTATCATTTCCTTATACTAATTCACAAAGTCATATGCTTCACCTAGATTGATACACTTTCAAAGGATAGTTGATGCCTTTATTGAGGCTTCAATCTAGCTACATTGTGTATGACCTCAATGTGTATTATCACCTTTTCTATAAGTTATTAAATTTAATGTTGGAATAAAACACCTCTATGCTTAGGATATCCATGGGCGACCTCAATGTGTATCTTCACTTTTTTCTATAAATTCTTGAATTTTATGTTGGAATAAAATGCCTCCATGCTTAGGATATCCATGTGTATGATGATAATTATATGTATTAGAAGTATCAAAAGATAAAACACTGTAGATCACTTCTAAGTGCATGCTATTGTTAATATGTAAACTAGGTCTATAGAAAATTTCAATGAAATCATGAGAAAAATAAAAAGGTGAAGTAAAAATAAGACAATATGAATCAAACCATTTTAAGCTCTACCATCTAAGTGCAATCTAAACATTCCCATTAATAGGATTCATCATTTGCATGCATATAATTCATAAACAAGAATATTTTCAAGTATAAAGGAGCATGCATAGAACCATCACAATCATCATGTAATAGAACTTATTCACAAAAATATATATTATCATTTTTTAAAGGCAATTAAGTATGAACACAACCAACATAATTGATTAATATATCAACATTAATACATAAATAATCATGTGAAATATGAAAATTAGTAGACATGCAATCATAATGCTCATCATCATGTATAAAAGAGGCTAACTCATAAAAAAACTACATAGATCTAGGCTATCATGACATGGTGAGAATATATAATTACAAGGCATGTTAGTGGCATGGATAGGTACAAACAATAATATATCCTTGGGGTATGTGTAGGATCATCATGGAAAAAATAGGCCCTTAAGTGGAAATTTTTTTAGAAAAATCAGAGTTAGGCAACTTGACGTAAAAATTTGAATAAGTTATCTATATTATTTCAAAAATATGTAAGAATAGAATTTTTAGAAAATTAAATGTAGTTTCTAAACTACTAGGTTTATTAAAAGAAAAATCTATTTGGGAAAATTTGAAATTTCAACGAGTAGTACTTTAAATTTCAGGAAAAATAAGTAGGTGTCTATCTAACCACTAACCCGATAAAATGATAATATTTTTTTATAGATTTTAGATATAAGTAGAGGAATCATGTCTCAATGTGATGCATATTTTTTTTTTTGTAAATTTTTTCCAAGTAAATAATTAATTATGAATTTTTATTACAACTTTTAAAAATATAAAAACTCGTATGTCTGACCACCTTAACTTGGTCAAAATTTCATGAATTCAATTTTTTATTTTTAAATCCTATGCTGTGAAGCATAGAATGTGACGCATGTTTCAGATTCACAAAATGTGATACCGTTTGAAAGCTATATATGTTTTTAAATCAGCCTATCAATCAGGACTTTAGTCATAATTCAAGTAGAAAATGAATAATAATAATTTATTAAATTCAAAGTAAAGCATAATTTATATTGGTGGAAAGCTAAGAATCTCCTTTAAAAACCCTTTTCATTTCATCAATTTTGGGTTAAAAAAAGTCGTCAGCCACATACCCCTACACATACCCATCATATCGCCACTTTTTGGCCCATCATGATCCTGCACATACCTCTTGCTAAGAGAAAAATCATTTATATTACGAGGAAAGGCATCATCATGAAAAGAGTGAAAAAAATAACTAAGGCTCTTTGATAGCATATGATTTGCATTCATTAACTATATTTAAAGGAGGAAAAAGGTAAGACATGATAAATAAAAACCTTCATAGTGATGGCATCTATATCAAAAGCATATAATTACATGAATGAATCAAGTACATAGTTTTCAAGCAAAACAAATGAAAGGAAAATATCAAATTTTGAAATGAATACATCTAAATTAGTCAAATAAGAAACACTAGGAGGTATCATGATGCAATATAAAGTTATGGAGGTAACGTGGAAAATCTAGGTTTTATAATGCAATCCTAACCCTAAACATGATATGAAAGGATAACCAATATCAAGATCTATAGAGAATATAAACAAATAATAGCTATATTAGATCTAAAAACTTAAATAAAAAATTAGGTTGGGTAGGTTTGTTGGGTTCACCAAAACAAAAATAAAAAATTATTTTCCTTAGTGGTTGATGAGGGCGCAGCCCGAGACATAGAAAATAACCCACAAACAAGAGAATAATTTTATTATTTATAAAATGGAGCTTCTTACATGCAGATGATCTCAAATCCCCAAGTTCTACAACACATGCAAGTTACAGAAAGCTACAGAATCACCCTTTCGCAATATGCGAGCTTGTCCCCAAAAAGCTACCCAAAAATTAGAAACCCGCCCATAAATAGAGCTCCTCTTTAGTTTTGGAGCCAAAACAATATTCAAATTTGAGTTTA
>VDFB02169055.1:0-45452 GCA_007258455.2 Sequoia sempervirens
TTTTTTTTTTTGGTGTTTTTGACCCTTGATTTTATTGGATTTATCATTTTGGGGTCTTGACATGTTGGTCTTGCTCGCTTGGACCCTTCCTTGAGGATGGATTTGATTTAAATTGAGTTTTTGGCCAAGTCCGGATTTTCACCTGGATATGGGATTTTCCATCTCTGGCGGATTTTCCCGGGCCCTCATTCCTTGTCCGTTTCTGGCAGGATTCTTCGATTCCAGGTTTCTGCCTGACTTCGGGATTTTCTGGTCCTATCAGATTTTCCCGGATTTTGCCAAAATCCTAATCTTCCTGATTTCCCCGGTTTCTGCATTTCCGCGAAATCCGTGTTTCCGCGCATTCTAGGATTTTTTGAAATTCTGTGTGGGGCTTGGGTTTCTGGACTTGTCAGAAATTTCTTGTCGCGCATTAATGGTTGAGGTACCTTTGCTTAGGCAAGTATAAGGTCAAACTTAGGGCGTTTTCAGTTTCATTCTGACTTCATTGCTGCCTTGTTGATTGTTCTGGCGATTGAGTTTTTTCTATTTGAAGCTTTGAGAATTGATCCTGGTTTGTTTGCACAAGGATTGCTTGAGTGTTGGTGCTAGTATTTCTATTGCTTGGACGTGTTTGCCGCGTGGTCAATTTTCTGAGCTCGAATTTTGTTTGCTTTGATCCATGGTATGTATTCATTGCCCTTCCGTTTGCTTATGAGGTAATTATGGGTTTTTCGCACTGGGTATTGTTAGGTTTGGGTCGGCCCTTGATTTGATTTTGATTTCGCATTTATAGAGTCGGGGTCTGATCTGTTTTATTATGGAACCCTATTTTCCATGCCTTGTGAACTCCATTTGTCTGTTAGATGGCATATTTATCCTTTAGACGCGATTCTGGGTCGGGTTGCTTGCTTGTTTTGGGCGTGAAATGTGTTATTGTGCGAAATTAGGGTTTCCTTTGGTGTTCGGCCTAGAACGAAGGTTTTATTGTGCTTGAGTAGCTTTTGCCCCGTATCATGTTGGCTTCCCCCGTCTTATTCAGATTAGAGGGCTTTAGGTAAATCCCTAACCGATATTTTAAAACCTTAAAGCTTGTTCTGGTTTTAATGGCGGGTGGTTTGGTCATTCGGATTAGGGCATCTTTATTTTGATGTGGAGATTCATCCTTTGCGTGCTTTCGAGGGGTCTAAATCCTTTGCGCCCTGAGTCTTGTTGCTTATTGTCGGTTTTGAGATCATTCGAGCTCAGGAGGAGTAGATCCCGTGGTTGTTTGAGTTCTAGTTTGCATCTTATCATTTTTCGGGTTTCCGAGGTCATCGCAGAATTTCCTTGCTCCCGGATTTTCCCTCTTTGGGTTTATTCCGCGGGCTGGGGTTATTTCCGGTGCATTTTAAGCTGTCCGCGAAAATCTGTTCCATCCAGATTTTTCTGGATTTCCTGTCTGGTTGTGTTCTTTGTGATATTTCGATGATAGGATTAATGGAACGATTGTCTAATGTTTATTTCTTGTTGCTAATGAGTGAATTTGATGATTATCCTTTGATTTTCCATCTGCACTAATGATCTATATGATTAACGATGCTTTGGCAGTAGGAATCCATCTAGGTCAGATTTCTCCGAGATTCCGCCCTGACGGTATTTTTTCGGATTGCGTGATTTTCTCAGACTGTCTGATTTCTCCGGATCTGGATGGATTAGTAGTTAGCAATGGATTTTGATGGATTTACATGATTTGTGCTAACCCTTTGAACTAGAATATGAATAATAATTGGATTCTAATGACGATTTTTGGATGTGTAGGTCGAATAAAGTAAAGCTACTGCTGGGAAGTCCAAAGGTGGTGCAGGGGCATCTTTAATTTATGAGACAGAATGATTGAGACTGGATATGAAGGGCCAGCTCCTAGAAAGTAAAATATCCTTCGAATGGGCTGAGGTATCTGACACAAATGTTGGTGCCTGGCGCTATGAGGAGTTCAAGCAGAGAGCGGCTGAGAAGGACCAGTCGGCTTTGAGACAAGGAATGATGAACTCTGGATTAGTGCATGTGGCAGGGTTCCCTCCAGCAGTTTAGTGCTATGAGTTGATTTTGGAATGTGCAAGACAGTATGCCTTTGATACACAGATGGTGGTCAACACTGAGGGACGAGTCTTGGCAAACTTCAGTCCGGCTTCCATTGCACGAACCTTCAACATGCCGGATCTTCCTTCGGTCTGTGCTTTGAACATTGACACTGCCAGGACCTATTACAAGAATGAGCCAGTCAAAGCTCAGCAGATCATCAATTCATGGCTGGAGAAGCCAAAATCTCACCACTCCAAGTTGCCCAAACAGCTGCACAGGGTGAAATTCAGGTCGGATGTGTATGATGCCATCACACTGTTGAGCAGGGTGGCTGGACTGAGAACTGCAGGGGTATTGGAGAATTGGATGGTCCATGTGATCACCAAGATGAGCTAGGGGACAAACTATCACTGGGCAGGACTCATTAGTGCAGAGATTGACAAACAACTGAGAAATGTTCTGGAAGCAAAGAAGTTCAATATGTCTTCTTACATCATGTATGTGCTGGCCATCTCCTACCCATACAAAGGTTTGACTCCGAGGGGAACCATTGGACAAGACATCATCTATGAAGTTTATCCAGAGCTGCATCTAGGGCATAGGGATTATAGGAGGGAAAATGATGCATTCACAATGCACATTACCTGGACACTTCAAAATGCAGAACATATCAGATTATCTGATGGAGCTAGGGGACTAATCAAGAACTACGGAGCATGGTTTATCATGTTCCCTACATTCACCTACCTCCGGATTGATGGATGTCTAGTTGCCCCTTACAGGTTGCCTCGGTATCCCACTGACCACATCATGCTACTAGAGGTTGTAAGGCAGATTTGTGAGTTTGATGTAGTTGTGAAGAGAGAAAAGCATAAGACAGGATTCAGAGGAGACTTCCCTCTTGGGATTGGTGTGGGAGAAGTGTGCCCATCTATTCAATCAGCTCACACTGCAGGTGAGGAGTTGGGAGCTTATGGATTCTCTTTCCATTCGAAGAGAATGAACTTTGATATAACAGGAGAGGCCCGAAAGAAGGATACCCGGGAGTACAGGCATAAAGAGGACTTAGAAGACTACTGGGTCAATATCAAGGATGACCTCGATGCAAGGAAGAAAAGGTATTCCAGGCTGCCTGTGGAGGCCATTAGACAATACAATGTTAAGCTGATTCTGGATTAGCTTGATGATGATGGAAAATTGGTTCAGGACCATGTTTACGAGCCCATAAAGGACAGGTCAGTTGCAGACATTGATTGGAGTGAACCTGAAGTGACAGAATTGGAGGACCTAATGGCTCCTGTGTTGAGGTTTACCCTTTCTTGGGCTAAGCACAAAGTCTGGGAATTGGAGAACGCCAATGTGCCCTACACCTTTGAACTAATGGGGAATCTTATCCCCATGTCAACTTCTGAAGAATTCGGGGAGGAGGACCCCAAAGGGAAATTAGCTAAAACCTCACCCTTCAAGATTAAAGTCAGAGGTCCTAAGGGGGATGAGCCTGCAATGAAGAGGAAACCAATTGGCAAGCGCAGGTGGAAGACCCTGACAATTAGCAAGCGCAGGTGGAAGACCCTGACAATTAGCAAGTCCTCGGATGAGGAAGAAATAGAGAAGGCTGAAGAGGAGGATGCTCCTCCACCACCTAAGAAGACAAGAACTACAAGGACAACCAAGAAGAAAGACCAGACCGCTTTGGAGGATGAATCTCCAATTGTAGATGTGGAGAGCTCTGGAGGGGAGAAAACAAAAGTATATACTAGAAAATCAAGAACTCCTTCTCCCAAGGATGCTGCACAGCCAAGGGACTCTCCTCCAACACAACCAGTTGAAGAGCAGGATAAGCCTATTTCTCCTCCGCCAAGTGCACCAGAACCAGAGAATCCAGATGAGCAGGGAATTAGCGGGGAGGCCGAGCAGTTCAAGGAGGGGACACTGTACAGTGAAGCGGCTGAGCTTGAGGTAGAAACTGAGGAAAGACACACTTCTCCGCTGGTGCAATACGAGGATTCTCCAGAGAGTGATAAAGGCCACGGATCACCAGAGCCGGAGGAAAGCATCCCCGCTAGGACTCCATCACCGGTGCTTCCAGAATTAGGACTTGAGGGGGTCGACCAAGCCAAGCAGAGTCTGGAGAAAGAAGATGACAAAGTAACAACTGAGGAGGAGGTCGAGGTAATAGCTGTAGAAGAGGAAAAAGTGACAGAAGGACCGGGAGAAACCAGGACAGAGGAAATCTGGACTACCTCTGTAGCCCCAGATTGGTTAGAGAAGGAACTGGCCAAGAAGAAATAGGTGATTGTTGAGGACACTCCGTTAGATTGGGATGAAATGCTGTCCCAGATTGGCAAAGGAATGAAGAAGAGGGTCGCCAAGGTGATTTCCCGGGTGGAAAGAGATGAAGCTCACAACAGGGTAGTTCACATCGCCACCCCTACAGCGGATAAGACAAGAGATGATGTTACAGGCCAGGACTACAATGTCCAAACTATTAATCTCGACCCGGCCTCCCTAGAGCAAGACATTGAGGAGTTTGAGGGGTCGAGTGCCATAATTGTTGATAGGCTGAAGAAGGAGACCCAATCCAAACAGGAGCTGAAGAAAGAAAATGAGAGATTGAGGAAATGTTTAGAAGAGGTAATGAAGCCTCTACAGTCTCTCCATCCATCCTCTTCTACTACTCCGGGTTTTCTGCCTAAGGAGACAATCTCCAGAATTGAAAAGATGAAGGCCTCCGCCCAAGCTACCACCGACTGGTTGATGGATGTCCAGATGAAAGGAGATAATGCTATTAAGGCGATCTTATCTGTGGGCAAGGATGCAGTCCAGGAAAAGGAACTGTTGGAGCACATCTTGTCTCAGGATAAGGGTGACATAGATCTCCTGTTGCAGAAATCAAGGACTATCCTGGGACATGGCAAGGATCAATTGGCTAAGGATGGAATCCTTCCTTCCTCCAGGCTGGATGAACTGTGGGAGTGGTTTGAGGCATTGCTGGTCAGACAAGGGGGTTTGAAGAAGATACAAAAATGAAGGAAGTCCATTGATGGCGATCTTACAGCAGTTTATGACGGATGGATTGCCTTCTTTGAGGTGATGATAGGGAGGAAGAAGATAGCTCCCAAATATTTGAGCTTAGATCAACTGAAGGAATGGTGGCATGAGGTTTATGCCCTGGATTCTGATGGAGCTGTCACTAGCCATTTACTTGATGATGCAGCTACATACTTGGCGGTGATAGACAGGTACATGGCTAACAGAGAGGACTAGAATAGAATTGTTGAGCGGGCCAAGGAGGGGATAGATTCTATTAAATGCCGACTCAGGGTCTTACCATCGCCACCTATTGCTGAGTTGGATAGAATATTCTCGAGTGTCCAAGGGACGTCAGTGCAGGAGAAGGGCAAAGGGAGTGGCAGTTAATGCTCAAGTTCGAGATTTGTGCTTCCCTATTATCATAGGGTATGCATTGGGCCGGACTTCCTTGGGGACTGTGCCTTGGCTGACTTGGATGATGGCATTAAATGTGTGCCTTAGTTTGTTTTCCTGGGCTGACCTGTTTTGGCGGTTTTTTTTATTTTGTAAAATGTTTGGCTGGGCCGACATGTTTTGGGGGGAATTTGATATAAATAGGCATTCTTGCCTCATTGTAAGGGTAAGACATTGGTTATAGAGATAGCAAGATAGTAATAGAGATTAGCAAGAGCTATAGTTAGAGTATTTGAAGTTCCTTGAAGCAAACATTATATCAGAACGGTTGAATTGTTGCAGCATTTGGTGATTAATACAATTGAAGACATTGTGGTTTTCCTGGTGAAATCCTTTGTGTTATTTCATCTTGCATGGTTCCTTTGTTCTATCTTTTAAATTGCTTGAAGATTTTGGGTTTAGTATTCAGAAGTAAATTAGTTTTGGTTGGATAAATGATGTTTGTGATTTCATATTTGGAATGTTTGTAGCTATCTCTAGTCTATACTCCCAGTAACTATCTTATTGTAGTAGGCTGGTAAAGTCAACCTGGACCGTATATTCAGTGTGCTTAAGTTCGATTGTAGATGCAAGTCTATGATTTGAAAATCTGTATTCCTCAAAAGATTGCACCGTTCTTGTAAGATTGCTTTGTGGGTCGAATAAGAATTGGTTATTTGAGATAGGTCCATTCCACATATATGTCATTTACATTGCTTGTCCTTGCAATAGTTTAAATTTTATTACTTCCTTGCATCCCTATCTTTTGCTGTTTCTTTATTATTCAGTTAGATTTAGGATTCAAGATCACCATATTGTCAGATCTAATAAATTGAAAGGATACAGTTTGCTTGTAGTAAGGTCCGATTGTGATTACCAGCATTTCACATTTTATCTAAGTTGTTTTATGCATTGTTATGACCTAACACCCGAGAGACCTTGGGGTGATTTTTAGCAATTTATTGTTGAAGATTATCTTTCAAGAGAGATAGAATATTGCATTCTGTTTGAGTTGTTGCTGTGCAGAAAACACCATCAACACTATTTAAATCAACAAAGACCTAATTCAAGCTTGGAGACTCTTTTTATCCCATTTTCTACAGAATCAAGATCAGACACCTATCAGAAAAGCAAGTGCAGACCTGAAGCTACAAGATCCTATCCCAAAATTCCTAAATTTTGTAGGTGGAATAAGTTGCCACCAGTGGTGAATTAGTCCCACTTCCGGGCCTGAAAAGTAGTTTCTACATTTTTGGATACCCATTTGGTAGATTCCTATTTTGACAAGTTTTTCCCGAAACTAGGACTAGGTCACCCAGCTTGGCGTAAGTGTCCCAGTCAACATTTTTAATCAACTTTGTAGGATTCCAGAATCACTCCACATCAAATTCCATATTTCAGGTGCACTTCTCCAATTTTGTTGAGTTATTTCATCATTTGCATTTTTTAGGTGTTTTTGCATATCATAGTGTGTTTTCAAGCACTTTGCATTTCTTAGGTTTTGCATCATTAAATCATTTTCTTTCTAGATCGGTGCATTAATAGATCATATGTAGATACATTACATCTTATTTACATTAATCTTGAGTGTTTACATTTGCATTTTGGACCCCTTTCTTTCTCCTTTTAGGTGACAAACCCTAGAAGGAGCTTAAAGTATTCGGGTAATCCAAAATTAGTGTCCACACCATCCATCTCAATGGGATGAAGCAAAACATAAATAAGTCTGTAGTGAAGGCCAATAGTGAGTTGCAGATTTACACAGACTCATTTTTGTCCCATTCTATGAACTTGATTATTGACCCCTTTGATGCTTCTCCTAAACCTTCGACTTATGCTGATATGGTTTTGATTATTCCTCCCCACAGCCTGCGATTGGTTCACCAGATGTGACTTTCACCTTGCAGGACTTGCCTATGAATAATTTTCAAGTCCTTTCCCCTATACATTCTTGCTCGCTTCAATGGAAACATTATGACAAGAGTCCTAGTTGACCTTGCGAGTTGAGTGAATGTTATTATGGAGTAGACATTATGGTTAAATTCATTATAGAGGGAGGAATATGAGAAAAAAAATCTATTATACGTAGGCATGGCGGTCTCTCTTGTGCCATATGTTTCTATAACTCTTTCCTTCCTAGTTGGACCTAGGGTTGTGGATACAAATTTTGATGTCATTTCAGAATCTAATCTATTTAGGATGAAGTTGGGCATCCCGTGGCTAGCTTCCATGAACAAAATTTCTTTTTTTATTCACAAATATTTAAAGTTCTCTCATGAGGGTGTCATGCACATTGTTCATGACATTGGATATCAACCATTGGTATCTCACAGGGGCTATTTTTTTGATCATTTTTGGACCACTCTGATTGGTCTGCTCCCTCCTAGAACAAACCTACTCTACAAAAATTACATAAAGTATAAAATTGGGGGCAAAGGATAGCTGAAAGTGACTCACCTAGTAGCGTAACAACAAGCTTCCTCTTCCTCTTGAAAGGGAAAGGAGAAGCCTTCCTGTACTTAGGGCACCACCTTTGCCTCCCTTCTTAAAGAGGAGCATTGGGTTACTACTCCTGGCTTTCGCATAAGAAGTCTGATGCTACCTACTTGGCCTTCCTACCTTATCCACAGTGCCTTTTTTCATTCGATATGGTAAGGGGAAGGGTCCCCATGGGGAGTCCTCTATGTCTTGGTCTCTGTGGCCTCCTACTGCTCCTGCCCCTAGGGTGGTGAATGTGAAGAGGCCCGTTGTTGAGGCGTTTGAGATGACTCTACTCACTGTTGTTCTAACCTCTTCTCAATCTCTCCCTCTTGTTCCTGTCTAGGATCCTCTCCTTCTGTTGGAAACGACTATAATAGACACTCCAATGGTTGAATGAGAGTCCTACGTTCCATATCAGCTTCTAGCCTCTAGCTCCCGGAGTTGCAGGAACCACCTTGCACATGAGCACAAGCATCAGAGAAAGGATCTGGCTGCTGAGCAGGCTACTCTGCAAAGGAAGGAAGGGGAGTCGATAGTTTCTGCTCTGACACCTTCTACTACATCTTCCTCTCCTGTCCCCTCTGCTTCAATTCCATCAGCTTCGATGCTGCTTTCGGCTCCTACTGTGAGCGTAAATGACCCTCACCCAAAAAAGGTGCAGGTGTTTATTTCTCTTTTGGTTGAGTCACCCCTCCTAATGTCCCTCTTGGAAACTCACCATTTTCAAAGTCTGTGGATATGCCAAATACCTCAATGGTGTTTGCCATGGTTTTCTTCTCTTCCTCTATGCCTTTTGTCTTGTTTGTGGGGATCTCACATCCTCCAACAAAATAGAAGAGGAAGGATGACCCCTCTAGCAATGGGGGTCAAAAGAGGGGTCCACCTTCTTCGGAAAGAGGTTGTGCATTAGCATGTGTGTCCTGGTGATAGAGAAAGTCCTGACGTCCCTAGAGTTTTCCATTTCTCTTGAGTCACTCGATGAGCCTAGCAATGAATCTCAGTCACTGCCTCCCTCATCTATTGAATCAACACATGGAACTCTTGTGAAGTGCATGTTTAACTCTCTAGAAGAGGTCCTGACCCTATCAACGATCTTTGCAAATTTGTTGGCTTTTGCCCCACAAGAACTAAGTGGAGAAGACCTCAAGGGCCCTTCTTCCTTGGATCTTGTTGCGAGAGGGTCAAAGGGTTCCCCCTTGATATTCTACCCTTATAGGATTGTCTGCCTTCCCCTTATTATGATCTAGATTGGGAGGCCGATGACCTCTTGGTTGATGAGGACTAGGGGAGCACCTCTTCTTTATTTGTAGAGTAGATGGTGTGTGTGTGTATGTTTGTGTTCCCCCGTGCTTGCATTATGTATTCCTGGATGACCCTTGTCACCCTCGTAGGTGCTTGGATACATGAGTGATTATGTGTTGTAAAAATTCCTCTATTTTTTACATCATTCTTTCTCTATTATGTGTATTGATTTTCGACAATTGGGGATGATGCAAAGTGTTGGGGGAATTTAGGCTTCCCTTCCATGTTGACCCAATTTTTAATTTTTATTTTGTCTTCATGTGCATTCTTCATATGGTTTGATATAGTAGGGGGTTGATGAAAGTTCATTAATATACTATTATACTTATCTATATTTATGAGTAGCTTTGACCCCAAAATATTAGATCACCATTGTGTCTATTGTTCGTAATGTTTTTGTTCCTTTTTGCATTCTTTATCCTCTTATCTTTCATGCTTTCTTTGTGATGTTGTAGTGCTCATGTGTTATCTCTTGTGTGTGCAACAAAATTACCATGGTTACAACCCACTATGTTCCATGGGCCAAAACATCACTTTTTCATTCTTGATTTTCTCTCCTTAGGATGCCGTGTGCCTTTGCATTCAACCAAACAACACATTCAGTGGCCAACAAATGTTTTCTCGAAAAATATTTTTCAAAAAATCACTTTCCTCAACAAGAACCCCTAGCGAAATACTTTTCCTTCATCATGATTTTGTAAAGAAAGAATTTGAAAAAAATTCCTCCGAGGAGAGTGGCCAACAAATATTTTCTTGAAAATCCCTTCAAAACATTTTTCAAAAAATCACATTCCTCAACAAGAACCCCTAGCGAAATACTTTTCCTTCATCATGATTTCGTAAAGAAAGAATTTGAAAAAAATTCCTCCAAGGAGAGTTCCTTCTCCTGTGGGTGAAGTTTGACCTTCCCCTTGCGAGGGGACTTTCTTCCTTTCAAATTCCTTAATGAAGTGAAAATATTTCAAAAGGATTCCTTGATGTTGAATTGATTTGCGAAAAATGATTTCCTACTTTAAAAAATGCACGTCCCTTGAGTGGACCCCTTTTCTTTTGAAGGGTTCCCGAGGGATCCCTTTGAAAGTTTCTTCTTCATTTTTTTGATTGTTTGTGTCACTGTCTGCTTGCTTTCCTACATGGCTACTTTTTGACATCTAACATGTTTTGTCTGTAGATTAACATGTTGCTTTGTAGGTGCACCTATGAAGCTACTTTTCAGTCAGACTCTACATAGTCCCTTACATCATGCTTCCTTTAGGAGAGAGTACCTAGGGGAGTTCCTTTTTTGTAGGTCTGAGGATCTATGAAGTGCTTGCATCCTGCGGGATTTGTTCATCGTTGGTCTGCAGGCCTTTGGTGCACTTTAATCAACTCTGTAGCTTCGTGGATCTATAGAGCCCTTTGTTTGAACCTCCTTAGGAGAGAGTACCTGTGGAGTTATTTTCCTACCCTATGCTTTCAAGCTCACTAGGTTGCGGTCTTCTTCCTTGATGGTTTAGGTATATATTTCTAAACTCTTCAATCTACTTAACCGAACATTCGTTAGCACTCATGCTCACTAAAGTGGGGGAAAAATGTATAGGAGTGAATTTGCACCCCTCTTGCAAATTCCTCTTTTACACCCTCTACTTTAGAAAAATAAAACTCAACTAAATAATTCCACATCACCTACTTGCTTTCCATCCACTTGGCACTTGTCTCTTTCATTAGCACTCATGCTCGCTAAAGTGGGGGAAAAATGTATAGGAGTGAATTTGCACCCCTCTTGCAAATTCCCCTTTTACACCCTCTATTTTAGAAAAATAAAACTTGACTAAATAATTCCACATCACCTACCTGTTTTCCATCCACTTGGTACTTGTCTCTTGTGTTGGTGTGAGAATTTCTGTCGGGGACGTGTACGTGGCGTGAAGACGTCTGCACAACACGTTGCCATCCCTTACAAATTCCTACCTCTAGAGTCCACAAAGACGTTACGTTCTCCATTGGAGATGAAGTGTAACACCTTTGCACCTTCCAGTCAACCCAAGAATGGCTCTTTCCCTCCAAATTCTTCTTGAAATGCCTACCTTTCTCATTCACTTAATCTCTTTGGAAAATTTTCAGTCCATCTTCTACAAAATTCTACACACTAGCTTGATCTTTGAGTATCTCTTGAACAATTCTTGACGACCTCTTCACATCTCATTACACTTTTTCCACCATTGGAGTTGTGGCTTGGTGTCCTGAGGGACTACTTCTTCATTGTTGTGGCAATGTAGACCTTACCAAGCTTGCATCCTCTACGTGCTTGATGGCACCTTGATTGAGAAGGTGATACTGTTTGTTGATTTACATAGCATAGTTTTATCATTGTTGTTCGGTACTCTTTCCATTGTTCTCTTTATCGCATTTTCCATCTTGTGGCTTTCCTAACTGTCCGTGGAGGTAGAAACACCAAAGTGATGGTTTGATTGAGGCAAACCCCAACATTTTTCCTCTCTTGGCTACGTGTAGGTACATGTATGTTTGGAGCTTGTTGGAAAACTAGACTCGTAGTGAGTTGGTCTTCATCACTCTCATCTTCGCCACTTTTACTTTCATCATCTCCTTCATCATATTTTTAGTTATCTAGTTCATTTTGTTATTTATTGTTCCGTTTAGTACCTTTAAACTCTATTTGCTAAACCAATTAGTAGATTTCTGGCATTTTCACTATACTCTTGTACTTTTTGGTCGTACAAACGCTAATGCCCTAGAGAGATGCCATTGCATCATGCTGCCATCCCTAACCTGCGCTACTATCCTCGGATAGAGAGTTGCTTGAGGTATAGTTTGGGTACTAGAAATTGACTTGTTTAGCTTTGTTCAACTTCTTGGGTTAGTAGAGTGACAAAAACACTTGAGAGTGCTCTTCATTCTCTATCCTTGACTTGCGATGCTTATCCAACTTGAGGTAGATTAGGGCAGCCCTCCGCTCTTGGCTCTCCGTGACTTGGAGTCTTGGTGTGGTTGGTCCCCCTCTTCTACATGGTTGTATCAAAAATTTTAGAGTCTTATTTAGAAAAATAAAACTTGGCCTTGGATTTATTCTAGGAAAGGAGACTCCTATAAGTTTTGGGGTACTTTTAATTCCTTTTTTTTGAAAAACGTTAGAGCACTAACTGAGGCATCTTTACAATAGGATGGCTGTTACTTTAAAATATAATACCAAAAAATATTCTACTAATTTATGGAAAAACCATTTGGAATCTAGAACCATTCTAGAGAATCCAATATTTCTTGGATTCCTAGGCCCACCAAATCATTTTTATCACTAAATTATCTTGAATTTAAAGAACATTTTTCATAATTAGATAGGTATGAATCTCAATCCCCTTCCAAGTGGGCCGCCTAGTTAGATGACTAGAAGAAATACACTAAAAATTTTTAGGCTTCATTTCTCATGAGATCATGAATAATCCACTTAGTGTAGAGAGCCAAACCTTGATGGTGAGTGCATAGTAATTCCAATCCTCTAGAATCATGGGAAGGATAAAAACTCTTAAGCCACCTGCTAAAATTTCCTATGCTTTTCTAAGGAGTCTCAAATAAAATCATGGTGAATCTATTCTAGTTTCCCGTAGGAAGCCTTAGAGGGAACTCAACATTAAGAATAATAAACATAAGTGGTAGTGAGGATCTTAGAACAAAATTGCAATTTCCTACTAGAGATAAGGGTTTAGTCCCAATAAGCTAATATTTTAATTATGAAAAGAATAACTTTCCACAAAGTTGTTGGGGATGTTTGGAAAGAAAAAAGAATAACTAGAAACCTAATTTTTTTTACCAAGATTAGTTCATTCCAAAAAAATAATTAAGCCAAGAAGGAATTGAGGGAGATGTTATCTATTATATTGATTCTTGTGCCATTGAATGGTAAAGCTGAATACTTTACAATAAAATATCTAAATAGTGCGAGGCCTAATTAATATTATTGTTCTCTTCGAAGAGAGTGAGAAAATTGATAGGGGTTAGCTCAAAAAATACACCACATATTTTATACATGAAAATATTGATTTATTTATTAAAAATATGATGAATTATATAAAAAAACTATGAAATAAAACATTCAAAAAAATTCAACACATTATAACTTCATTCCCCTTGCTTCTAGAGCCTTCTACCTCTCTGTAACTTCAAAATTGAATAATCAATTTCTACCCTTTCCCTATTTTTAATGCCCTAAAAATTTTCCTCCTTTTTCCCTAACTTTAAAAAATTCAAAAACATGCCCTAAATGTGTTTTGGCACCTATAGGTGTATTTTGAAATTTTTGATTTCCCTCCAAAAAGTAGCACTAATTTTGAGAGCCATAACTTTTGATCTATGTGGTCGATTAGGTCCACTTTTTTAAATTGAAGGGCTCAATGTTTTCTATAGCATTGAAACACTAGTTGAAGCCTCAAAAATCAATTTGAGGGAATATTATAGGAATTTTGGAAGCTTAAATCTTTAACTTCTTAAATTCTATTCTTGATCTCAACTTAAAACTTAACCATACTATGTGATTTTCAATTCTGGAGCTTTGGATAAAATTCTAGGTCCATACATGCTCAAATGTATAACTTTTGAACATACAAATTCTAAAAATTTAGTCCTTTTAGGAAATTTCAAAGGAAATATGTGTCACAGTTATTAGCCAAACCTACCATAAATTAAACTATTTTTTTTGGGTGATGCAAAGATTCTCTTACACCTCTGGATGCTCTTACATCAAACACCCAGGGTAAATTGAGAAGTGACCTTGTTACATCTCTAATATTTGAGGAAGAAAAATATGATCAACCTTTGCTTTAGACAACCATGATGAATCTTCATTAGGTCTTCCTTTCCAATTGACCAAATATTCCTCATGCTACTTGATTCTAGTGCTCCTTCCAACACAACTATCTAAGATCTCTATTTCTTCCTTCTCTAGTATAGGTATTGGGATATTCCACTATCCTTCTCTTGGTTTATCTTCTACACTTCCTTCATGATACTATGATGAATCCAAAATGATAAAAATGACTGAAATATTGATCCCATTTGGCAACTCCACTTCATAAGAATTCCATGACTCATGCTTCTTCAAAGTTTTGTAAGGTCTAATTCTTTTTTTTTTAGGTTATTATATGTTCCTATAAGGAACTTTTCCTTCCTAAGGTGGACCATGACCTCTTCTCTGACTCTAAATCCTTTGAATCTCCTCTTTTGATCTACTTTCTCGTTATACCAACTATTCATTTTTGTAATATGATTCCTTACCTCCTCTTGTAGATTCTTCATGTGTTCTGCAAAATATTTTTCATCTGCACTTCTCTTCTCCTCCTTATCCATCTTCCTCAATTATGAAACATTTCTTGGATTTCTTCCATATACAATATGGAATGGTGATTTTTCTATACTCCTATTTACTGAATTGTTATAGGAAAATTCAGCCTTGATGGAAAAATCAATCCCATCTCTTTGGATTTTCTCCTACCACAAATCTTAATAGATTTCCTAAAATTTTATTTATAGTATCTATTTGACCATTAGTTTATGGATGGTGTGAAAAGTTTTGAAATTCAGATCTGTCTTCAACTTCTTCCATAATTTCGTCAAAAAATAACTGACAAATTTTGTCTCTATTAGAAACTATACTCTTGGGTAGACCATGAAATGTAGCCAACTCCCTAAAAAATATCTCTAGAATATGAACTACATCATTCATCTTCTAGCAAGGAATGAAATGTCCCATATTCGTTTGGACTCTTTCCCTTAGCTATGTGACATAATCTATAAATTTGTACATACTTTCTCATATCCTGAAACAAATGTGGCTAATAATAATTTTTATTTACCAAGGAAACTGCCTTGTGTCTCCCAAAATGTCTTGTAATCCTTCACTGTGTTTTTCTTTTATGAAGTTCTGTCTCATGGAAATTTTAGAATACATAACCAAATTCCCTTGAATAACATACCATCTTGGATCATATAATCAAACCACTATGTTTTGTCCATGTTCATAGGTTCTAAGCAAGATCTCCATGCTTCTACAAAATTTGGGTCTTTTGAATGCGTAATTTTTGAGTTCCTAAAAACCAACAACTTCAATGCTCATTTCAACCAATAGATTTTGCCTCCTAATCAAGCCATCTGTAAATATGTTAGTCTTCCCACTTTTATGCTTCAACGAAAATCTATAGCTTTGAAAAAAATCAACCCATTTCAAATGTCTTTGATTTATCTTTCCTTGACTATTCAAATACTATAAATCTTGATGATCAATATACATAACAAATTCCTTAGGAAAAAGATAATGTCTTCATTTATTTAAGTCTTGAACAATAACATAAAATTCTTGATCATAAATATAATAATTCTTTCTAGAATCAATGAGTTTCTCACTAAAATATGCAATGGGCCTTCTTTTTGGACTTAAAAATGCTCCTATGGCACTACCACTAGCATCATAATCTACCTAAAATACCATGTTAAAATATATAAGTGCTAAATAGGTTTCTCTATAACTTTTTACTTCAAAAAATTAAAACTATTTTCTACTCCTATAGTCTAAACTCTTTCCTATCTCCCCTCATTTTTTCAATTAAAGGTGCACATACACAACTAAAATTATTAATAAAATTTATGTAAACACTAGCTAGTCTATGAAATGATATTACCTCAGTAATGCTCCTTGGTGTAGGGAATTCTATGATAGACCTTAATTTCTTTGGATCCATCGTAAAACTCTCAGAATTGAGATTAAAAATCCAAAAACACTAACTCCTTCATAAAGCTGCATTTATTTATATTTAACAACAATCTCTCTTATCTCAACCTCTCAAAAACCATATGAACATGAATTAAACTATCCTCCAAACTTTCACCAAAAATTAAAATATCATCTAGATAGAAAATGAAAAATTACCCAAAAATTCCTTTCGTACTTCATTCATGATCCTCATAAAAGTTCTTTATACATTGGTTAATACAAAATACATTACCAACCACTCGTACAATCCTTTCTTTAACTTGAAATTTATTTTCAATTCAACTCCTTCATGTATCCTAATTTGGTGATGCCTACTCTCCAAGTCTATCATTGTGTAGTAATTTTCTACTCTCAAGAAATCCATGATATCATCCATCCTTGGAAATGCAAATCTACACTTGATTGTGATTTTATTGATGACCATGAAATAAATGGACATCCTCCATTCTTAATCCTTCCTAGCTTCTATTATTGTATGTATTGCACATGGACTCAAACTCTATTCGATTATCCCCTTCTTAAAAAATTCTTAAACTTGTTTATTAACACCTTCTCATTCTTTGTTGGAGTCTTTTTGTGGGCTGCCTTGTTAGGTAAAATAACTCTTGGCATCAAATTCATTTGATGAATTATTCTTCTTATAGGTGGAAAACCTTTTTGAACATTATCTAAAACTATATCTTGGAACTCATCCAACAAGTTTGAAATCTTTGTAGGCACATCTTCTACTCCTTCACTCACTTTCTTCTTGACTCACTTTAGGAATCAAAGAAAGGCACATATGTTCATGCTTTTTTTTTTTGGAAAGAGGAAATGAGGAATTATAGTCCAAAGATCTGTACCCTAGTATCCCATAAGTAGTTTGTTTATACCCCCAAGGATACATCAAGAGGAAATAGTATTTATGGTAGGAATCTATATCTATTAGCATTTTATATCTAACTTAAATAAAGATAACATTCACCCATAACAAAAAAATGTATTAAAACCTTATGACTCCATATATTTATATATTCATATAATAATTATAATAGTAGGTCTTAGTCTTTGCTATGTATTCTAGTCTCTTTCTATATTATTCTCTTTATCAAGATGTCTTAATCTGATATCTATTATATATACATATATTAATGCTTTGTCTCCTAGAGAGATGTGACCTTTATAGGGCACCCATTAATCTATCTTACTTGTTGGCTTGAGGTTCCACAAATTATTTTTTGTAGGTTGTTGTAGCTTCTACTCCCTATGTTGTATCTTGCTAACATCATCCCCCCTTTCAAAATTATGTCTTGTCCTCGAGACATAGCACTTAGTTTCCTAGAAGGATGTGTTTGTATATCACCTTTGGTTGTACCAATGCACTTTCTTGTTGATTATTTTCTTGTTGGATTACCTTATTGTGTCCTTGGATGTTTATATTTGTGGCTTTGACCTCCACAAGATTGGTAGGTATCTAAGTTTGTTGTGCTACATTTTTGGCTTCTCCTAGAACTTCACTCAAGTGTGCTAGTTTGATGCTGATTGTCTCCCTTAGCTTCTTGACTTGCATTTTGATTTGTTCTCTTTGTTCCTAGGTTTTCTATAGCTGGATGTGCATATTTTCTATTTGTGCTCTGATGGCTCCATCCATATCTCTGAGGGGGTCGTATGAAGATGCAACTTGTACAATCCTTTAGATTCTTTGTGAGGTTAGGAAATTGAAGAAAAAAATGATATAATACATTGGCCTTTGCAATGCTTCCTTCACTATTTTTGATTTGTACCTCTCGTAGGGAATGCACTGCTACACATTTCTTTATGGTCTCATCTTATTTTTTCTTTAAGATCTCTTGTTATGCTTCCTACTTTATTTTGGCCTTTTGTGACTACAAATTGGACTATATACCACCTACCAACTATTTTAGTTGCCGTGATAGTGGAAGGGAAGTGTCCCTTTGCATATACACTATTGAATTTTGCAATGTCTACATCGAGCCTTCTAATTAATCTGTACTATAGGATGATCCTTATATTACCTTTGGGTTGAGCTAATAATGCTCCTATTGAAATTTTGGATGCATCTACATGTACACAAAATTGTGTATTCTAATCCAAGAAGATTAGTATAGAGGCCTCCATAATTTATTTTCAATGTGTCAAATGCTAGTTGGCATTCTTCATTATATTTAATACTTCTACCGGTTTTCTTTTTCAGTAGTTTCTCTAATGGTGCAACTATTTCAACATAGATCGTTATAAATTTGTGGTGGTATCTAGTATATCCTAAGAAGGTTTCGACTTCCAGATCTATTTTAGGGGGTGGTAGAGTCATGATTAATGTAACTTTCATAGGGTCTATCATCAATCCTTATTTGCATATAATGTGTCCTACTAAAGTCCCAAAGGGTACCACAAACATACAATTTTTTTAAATTTAATGCAATTTGCATACTTTGAAATCTATTTAGTATAATTAAAAGTACTTGTAAATGGTGACCTTTTATCAAACCATATATCGTACACTCATTTAATTATACTTCCAAAAAATCATGAATGAAATATTTGAATTCATCATCATTGATGCAGAGTGAGGACTCAATCACAAACACCATTGACAATTTTCAAACAATGCTTCGATGTAAATGAAGAAAATGTACATTCTTATTCATTTTTGTTAACTTTCTCCTAAGCCTAATGACACTCAAAAAAGGGGAAAGCATGAAAAATGGTGAGTTTTGGATTCTAAAAACCTTCTACAACACTCTTCAATGATTTTCCATCTAATAAAAAATAGGGAATGGTGGATGCTGTGGTTGTGTTGCTGATATGTGGTTGTCATTGATGTCAATAGTATTAGCATTGTTGCATTAGAAGCTGTATATGTCGAGGATATTGAGAAAATTGTAATAAGAAGTGCTACAGGTTGTCAGTGGTGAAGTGAAGTTCTTTTTGTTAGTGTGATTAGTATGTTTTTTTTATGAGGTTGTGGACTAAAGGGTTTCTTGTTGAGTATATCTAGTTTTTCCACGTTGAGTTTCAGAGATCTGCGTGAAGATTGGATCAAGTAATGAAGATTTATATTCTGACAGTTTTTATCTTACTTTAGTTTGTGTTCTTGAATGAAGATCATGTGATTTCTGTAAGTTCAGTTGCTGCAGATGCTTCTCTAGTGTTTCATGATGTTTGTGGATGTTTCTAGTTCATGCTCTATCTGTGCTACACATTTTCATTGATCGCTGTGCTCGTGATCCGAGATTTTCTCTTGTGTGTTCATGTTTTTAATGTTCATGGCCAACTAGGTGTTGAAGTGTGTCGTGGATCTTTGAGGAGTAATTACTTGAAGTGGTTCATGTTTGAGGATGTTTTTTTCAGTCTTCATTATGTTGTGGCCCACCTTGGTTGATTCACATGAATAATATTTATTGTTTTGGGCCAACTGTTTATATTCATTTTATTATTTTCTTGAGGCCGACTTATAGCAATGAAATTTCTTGTTGCAAATATATACGAGTTATTTTTTTATCATTTAAATGCATGAGTGTGCGAAGTGTATGAGTCCTATGTGTGAATAATGTATAGATAATTTGAAGGTAGATAAGAGAGTAAAGAAGAGTGAAGAAGTGTTCATGAGCTTAACCGAAACTGTAACCAAGCATTAACAAATGCTATTTTCTCAGTTCAAAGTCTAATGGATTTAATCAGAACCTTTGTATAAGACAGTGTGTCTTCCTTTGGGTATAAGCCTATTTTTATTTGAGTAGTGAGCTCTAGGTAGTGTGCCTAAATGCATGTGCATTCCCCATTCATCTTTTCTTATACTTTTAATAGGGTATAATCTTGTGGACTGAACTCCACTGTGGTTTTTCCCCTAATAGGGTTTCCATGTAAAAATCTTGGTGTTATGTGTGTTTCTAATATGTTTTTCATTTATGCTTTCATGATTAATGATCAGATCTGAGAATAAGGCTAATAAGTTGAATAAGTTTGAAATTTGGTGACAACTGATTCACCCCCCCTCTCAGTTGCCTGCCCTTGAGTTGGCAACAATTGGTATCAAAGCTAAGTTCCTTGGAAGAAGTTTAACAACTTGAGGTGATCTGAGATGGTGAATTACAAGAAAGATAGTCCTAGATTTGGTGGAACAAATTATTCCTTTTGGAAGAATCGAATGGAGTTCCATCTAAGATGCATTGGTGAACTTTACTGGAGCATTACAAAAAATATATATGTTATTCCATAGAATGGTCCTACTACTTCTGCTGAGATCAGGGATGCTGAATATAATAGCAAAGCTAAGGAAGCTTTGTTGAGTGCTTTGACTGATACTGAGATGACAAATGTGATGGATTTGAAGACTGCTTATGAGATCTAGAAAAATTTGGAGACCTTGTATGAAGGAGATGCTAATGTGAAGATTGCTAAGCTACAAAGTCTGAAAGGGAAATATGAAACATTGAAAATAGGTGATGATGAAAATGTTACTACTTTCGTGCAAAGAGTGAATGAACTTGTGTGTGGTATCAAATGTGCTGGTGGACAGATAGATGAATATGAGATTGTTGCTAAAATGCTTAGATCCTTTCCCGATTCTTACAAAGTTAAAGCTAGTGATATTGAAGAGCTCTGAGCTGTGACAAATGTTACCAAAGATATGTTGATTGGTAAGCTAACTACTTTTGAGTTGAGTGAATTTTGTGATGCCCTTCCTAAGGTTGAATTCACATTCAAGGCCACTACTTATGGAAGAGATAAACAAAGATATGATCTGGGTAAAATTTCATCAAGAATGAAATTCAAGTATGAGGATTAAATTAAACAGTTGGATGAAGAAGAAAGAGAGCTAGAAGAACTTGAAGCATTGATTGTGAAAAGAGAAGCCATAGGACAAGGTAAGTATAAGGGAAAATTGCCTATTAAATGTTTCTCTTGCAATAAGATAGGTCATTTTGCATCAAGGTGTCTTGAGAGAGTTTCCAAGCCAAGATTTAACAAGCCTAAATTCCAAAAGAAGTGTTACTATGCTACTAATGAAGGTGTGAAAAATGATGAATCTGATAAAGGAAATGCAAGTGAAGATGAATTTGTGTTTATTGCTATCATGGAAAATAATCAAGTGTCTACTGAATTTGCTAGTTGTAGAAATGTGGAGAAAGCCCTAGATGCTCTAGTTGAAGAGAAAGATGAATGGGTAATTGACAGTGGTTATTCTCATCATATGAAAGGAGATAAAAATAAGTTTGTGAGTTTGGGAAATATGATGGTGGTGTTGTGAGATTTGGTGATAATACAGTTGGTGTGATTCGTGGAAGAGTTTGCATTTCTCTTGATGGTAAGCATAACACTGATGATGTCTTGTATGTTGAGGGTTTGAAGCATAATATTTTGAGTGCTAGACAAATGGTTGATAAGGGAAAAAATCTTCAGTTCATGGATGGTAAGTGAAAAATATTGGGAAATTCTGGAAGTGTGATTGCATTAGGTACAAAAACAAAAGGTAATATTTTCCACCTGAGTGTTGCTAGTAAAAGTTGTTTGATTGCTCAAATTGATGAAAGTTGGTTGTGGCATAGGAGAATGTGTCATGTTAACTTTGGTAATATTGTGAAGATAAGTTCTACTAAGGATGTGAGAGATCTTCCTAAGTTGATGAAACCTACTAATGCCATATGACAAGAATGTCAGTTAGGAAAGCAAACAAGAATTTCATTTCAGAGTAAAAAACAAAATTCAAATGAATTGTTGGATCTTGTGCATACTGATTTGTGTGGTACTGCTAGAACTAGAAGTTTACAAGGTTACATATACTTCATGTTGCTTATTGATGACTATTCAAGAATGATGTGGGCTTCTTTCTTAAGGGAGAAATATGAGGCTCTGGAAAAGTTCAAAATCTTTAAGGCTATGGTTGAGATAGAGACAGGTTTGGAGATTAAATGTTTGAGATCAGATAGAGGTGGTAAATTCACTTGCGGCAAGTATAATTATTTTTATGAAAAGCATGGGATAAAGAGAGTTATCTACACCGCGGACCCCGCAACAAAATGGAGTTGTGGAAAGGAAGAAAAAAATAGTTCTAGATGCTACTAGAACCATGATGTTAGAAGGAAATATACCTCATATCTACTAGAGAGAAGCCGTGAGTACTACTGTGTACACACTTAATTGAGTACAAATAAAAGGTGATACTGGTAAGACATCTTTTGAGCTATGGACTGTTCAAAAGCCTACTGTTAGATATTTCAAGATCTTTGGAAGAAAGTGTTATATCAAAAGAGATGAAGATATAGGAAATTTTGATGCTAGGAGTGATGAAGGAATCTTTCTGCGTTATTGATAGGGAGGCTGGAGGAATCAATCACAGATTCCTGCACTAGGACTTGTCATAGACCTCCTTGGTGTAATTTCTGTTCCACCTTAACCTATAGGAACTCTACCTTGTCTAAGTTCCCCTGGTTCTCCTGGCCAACCTCACTATCTTGACAAATTTTGAACAACCAAACCAATCCTAGGTTCAATGCTTCACTCTCCTTTGGCCCTTAATCTGCCCTAAAGGCCAAATAACCTCAACCTTCTTCTAGGTTCTTGTAGGGGTTTGAAAAGTTTACAAAGACTTTAAAATGGCTTATCTAGGGTTCTTAGACAACCAAAAGTTTCTATCTTACCATCGCTTTCACAAAATGCTCTCCTAGGGTTCGAAAGGCTAGTAGCCTTGAGCCCCCAATTAGGTCTCTAAATAGGGGTAAAATGATTTTTCTTTCTAAACCCACCAAATAAACTGGTTCTTTGCTTAGGAACTATGTTTCACATGCCCTCACCTCCAAGATTCTTATGGTTTCAAGCCAGCTCAGGCCATACGCTGTCTAGACACCAAAATGGGCAAGAAACTAGGGTTTCCAAGCTTCCTCTTTGCTGTTTCAAACTGTCAAAGAATTATCCTACTAAATGAATTGGTAAACACTCCTCCTAATCACCATACATTTCCAAGACCTTCCCCTAAATTCTCCAAAAATAATTTCTCAAAAAGCTTTACTTCCCTGCAAGTTATCCATGCTCTGTAGCCTTTCTTAGCCGGGCTCTTCACTGGCTCGCCTAGGGCAAGGCTTTTCTCCCAGCTCCTGCAACCAAAAAAAACCTAACACCTACAATATTTACAAGCATAGAGTCTAGGCACATTTCCCAAAATTCCGTACAATTTGTACGGTGGGAAGGTTCCCTAGGACTCCATTCTTTAAAAATTGCCTACTACAGGCTTGTAAATGACAGTGGACAAAATATGTACAGATAAAAGAAGAAAAAGATATACAAAGACAAAAAGATGGCACTCCAAGCTTGTACAATGTAAATAATACATACTATAAACAAGATGACAATAGAGTTATGCCACTGAAGTTCAATTTTTAACACAAAGATATAAAAAAACTGTCTTTGTACGCTATTTTTTTCAATTTTCAAAAATGTCACTCAACATTAATGCTTCTAACCCTACCTCAGGGTTGATTCATGCCTTCAATAGGCTTCTAAAGTAGTTTAGATGCTTGGGTCGAGCTTCTAGATGACCTAGAAATGCAATTTATAAAACCCAATGTGTTTTCAAACACCTTGCCAACTCTTGACAACTTAACACAATGATGTTGTAAAGCTAATGAACACTTATCACATTCTTTCCCAAAGTTAAAAAACAACCCTAAACACCTAAAAAAATGGTCCACATGACCTTATGAATAGCAGAACAAAATTAAGAACTTCAACAAAATTTCAACAATAGTCCTTTCCCAGGTGCTCCTGCACCATTCTCCCCCTCTCAGCACAAACAACTAAGGATTGGAAGGAGGGATCAGAGACATATCAATGCCTTTCCTCTTGAAGTATGCTTCTTCTACCCAGGTAGTTTCAGATTCATGCTTGGTCTTCCATTTAACAAGATGCTCCATGTACACCTTGTGCCTTGTAGTCTTCTTCACTCTTGACTCCAAGATTTTCTCTACTTGTAGCTTGTCTTGATGAGGGAAGGGTACATTGCTGATGTCCTTGAGAACTTCCTGAATATTTTGATGCACATCGTTGACTGATCCCATGTACTTGATTAAGTCAGCTACATTGAACACTGGAGAGATGCCCAAATATGATGGTAACTCCACCTTATATGCATTCTTGCCATATTTGGCCAATACCTTGCATGGACCCACTCTTTTCATCTGTAACTTGGTTGACATTCCCTTCTGCAATCTGGATTTGTTGAGGTGGACCATAACATAGTCCCCAACTACAAATTGTACATCCTTGACAAATCAACTTTCTCCTTCAACTTTTGGGTTGCTGTTGTGATTGTTTTCTTAACCTGCTCTTGAATCTCTTTCATGGTTTGTGTGAAGTCCTCTGCATTTCCACTCCTGTTCTCCATATATCCAAGGTTTCTAAGTTCACAAATGCCTCTTGGGTGCATCCCATACACAACCTCAAAAGGGTTTTTCCCTGTGGTTCTGTTTACACTGTCATTATAGGCATATTCAACTTGGGAAATAACCATATCCCATGTCTGTCCATACTCTTTAGTTAAGCACCTCAAAATATTTCCAAGCACCTTGTTAACCACCTCAGTTTTTCCATCAGTCTGAGGATGGTAAGCTGATCCAAATGACAAATTTGTACCCAATTTGCTCCATAGAGTCTTCCAAAAGTGACTCATGAACTTCACATCTCTATCAGAAACAATGCTTAGAGGCAAGCCATGGATCCTTACAACCTCCTTGAAGAAAAGGTGAGCTATGTAGCTTGCATCATGAGTAGTTTTGTAGGGAATAAAATGACTCATCTTGCTAAATCTGTCTACCACAACATAAACACTGTCAAAACCAGTCTTGGTCTTAGGAAGACCTACCACAAAATCCATGCTCACACACTCCCATGGTCTGTTAGGAATGGGCAGGGGTTGATATAAACCAACATTGCTAGCTCCTCCCTTAGCTTTCATGCATATAACACATTATTCCACATATTTTTTAACATCTCTTGCTAACTTAGGCTAGTAATAGAACCTTTGAACTAGCTCCAAGGTCTTATTGATACCAAAATTTCCACTAAGACTGCCATTATGCTTTTCTTGAATCATATTTTCCCTCATTGACCCTCTTGGAACACATAACTGATTACCCTTAAATAACAGTCCATTTTGCAATGTATACTTAGAATATTGGCTATGAAAGTGATTCTCAAAATCAGAACATACCTTGTAAGCCTTTGAGAAGTCTTCATCTTCACCATAGAGGTCTTTGAAACTCTCTAATCCAATGCTCTTGAGCTGTATCTCCTGCATTGTCAACAACCTTCTGCTTAATGCATTTGCCACCTTATTCATTTGCCCTTTCTTGTGATTGATAGTGAATGTGAAGGCTTGGATGTATTCCATCCATTTCAAATTCCTATTACTTAACTTATCTTGGGTGTTGATATAATAAAGTGCTTGGTTATCAGTAAAAACCACAAACTCTTTGGGCAACAAATAATGCCTCCACTTCCTAAGGGATTGCACTAAAGCATATAACTCTAGATCATAGGTAGAGTACTTTTGCTTGGCTTCATTGAGCTTCTCACTAAAGAATGCTATAGGCCTACCTTCTTGAATAAGTACTCCTCCTACTGCTACTCCACTTGCATCACACTCAACTGTGAACAACTTGTCAAAACTAGGCAATAATAGAATTGGTTGAGTTGCCACTTCTTGTTTCAGTTTCTCAAACCCTTTATCAGCCTCTTGAGTCCACTTAAACTTTGTTTTCAGACCACCTTTGATAGTATCTAGGACTGGTGCACATATGCCACTAAAATTCCTTATGAGTTTTCTATAAAATTGGGCTAATCCATGAAAAATCCTCACCTCTATTGTTGTGGTTGGTGTAGGACAGTTTAGGATGGCTTCCACCTTTCTTGGATCCATCTTCAACGTTCCTTGGGATACTAAAAAACCAAAATACACAAGTTCCTACTTGAAGAACTCACACTTCTCAAGATTGATTGCCAACTTCTCTTCTTGCAACCTTCTAAGAACCATCTCCACATGCTTCAAGTGTTCTTCTGCTGTCTTACTAAAAATCAGTATGTCATCAAGATATACTACCACAAAGATCCCTATGAAATCCTTAAGCACCTCATTCATGAGTCTCATGAACATGCTAGGGGAATTTGAGAGGCCAAATGACATCAATTTCCACTCATATAACCCATCATTTGTCTTAAAAGTTGTCTTCCACTCATCACCATCCTTAATTCTAATCTAATGGTACCCACTCTTGAGGTCCAACTTAGTGAAATACTGTGCTCCTCCAAGGCAATCCATCAAGTCTTCTATTCTAGGAATTGGAAACCTATACCTAATTGTGATTCTATTTATTGCTCTAGAATCAGTACAAAGTCTCCACTTACCTCCTTTCTTGGTTGCCAAAACCACTGGCATTGCACATGGGCTGATGCTCTTTTGAATCAAGCCTTGATCCAATAATTCTCGCACTTGCCTAGCTACCTTAGGTTTTGATCTAGTGTAAGCTTGTATGCTGATTTTTTAGGCAATGAAGCCCCTAGTATGAAGTCAATTTGATGACTTATAGCTCTCTTTGGAGGTAAAGTTGCAGGTGTACCATCACTGACTATGCTCTTGTACTTATCAAGCAACCTTTGGACTGCTTCTAGTAAGACTGTCTTTTCAGCCTTTTCTTCCTCTTTGGACTACATCATGATCACATATCCTCCATTCCCTTGGTGTAGGTCCTTAAGGAACTCCTTACCACTGCTCAACATGATGTTAGGTGTCTTGGACTATCCTTCATCTTCTTCTAACAGTGACTGCAGTTTGAAGGTTCTTCCATCCTTCTTGAATGAAATGGTATTCTCCTTCCCATCATAAATAACACTTCTATCATATTGCCATGGTCTACCTAGTAGTAGATGGAATGCATCCATGGGTAATACATCACAAACCAACTTATCTTTATATCCTCCAATTGAAAATTCCACCGTTACTTGCTCATTAACTAAAACACTCTGCCCTTTATTCAGCCATGTGACCTTGTAGGGGTTATTGTGAGGTACCTTCTCCAATTTTAGCTTAGTTACTACCTCCTCTAAGATTATATTGTCTGTTGAACCTGAATCTACAATGACTTTGCACACCTTCCCAAGTATTTTTCACCTTACTCTAAAAAGAGCTCTTCTTTGCTTAGGTTCCTCTTTGACTGGCTGCCTGATCAGAACTCTATTAAACATCAGATTTTCTCCTACCTCAGATTCTATGTGACTGATTTTAGATGCCTTAGGACTCATAGTGTCCTCTTGTGCATAGGCCACTCTCTTTTCATTGCTAGAAGAGGATGCTTTCTCCGGACACCTATAAGTTGGATGTCCCATTTGACTACAATGGTAACACTTCATGTTTGCAAAGTAAGAATTGCTCCTGCCTACTCCTCTTCCTCTGTTTGAGCCTCCTTGGGGTCCTATTCCTCTATTAAATCCTCCTCTTGAAGATGTTTCACCTCCATGCTCAGTGAGTTTTTCTTCTCCATGATTCCTTTGATCAATGCCTCTTCCTTGGTAGCCACCATGTTGTCCTCTTTGATCTCTTTGATCTCTGCCTTTGCCTCTGCCCTTAGAAGACTAATCTTGCTTCCTCTTGTTCCTTTCTTCAATCTTGATAGCCAATTGATAACATTGGTGTACTATCTTGGGACTTAGTAAAGCCATTTCCTCTTGGATATTCCACTTCAAACCATTGAGGTACCTAGTCACTTTGAGACTCTCATCCTCTGTCACATTAGATCTCATGCAAAGATTTTGGAACTCTTCAGTGTAAGTGTTTACATTCTGGCCTTTTTGTCTTAGACTTTGCCTCTTCTTGTGTAGTTGAATCTCATAGTCATCTGGCATGTAGGCTTCCTTCACCTTAGCAACCATTCCTTTCCAAGTTGATATGGGTTCTTTTCCTTCTTTTTCCCTCTATGTCTGAATGAACTTCCACCATGTCAAGGCTGATCCTCTCAATCTTGACTTAGCAACCTTCACTGTCTGAGCTTCAATGAATCCATCACACTCAAAGTGATTCTCCATACCTTCTATCCAGTCCATGACTAAATCAGGTTCCATTTTTCCACTAAAAATTGGTATACCTTCAAGTTCTTTTCCACTCAAGGCTTTCAATGCCTTCAAGAAGGGTTCCTCCTGCAAAACAAGGTCAGGTTTAGGGGTCTTATCTTCCTATGCAACCTCTTCTTCCTTTGGTACCCTTCCTTCCAACTTCACATTGTTTAATGCTTGCTCAAGCTACTCTATTCTTTCTTTCAATTGCCTATTTTCTTCCTCTTGACCTTCAACCATCTTGGCCAATTGTGCATTTGTCACCATGGTGAAAGAATCACTTGACTCAACCTCTGACATATATCACTCTTTCCCAAATCTTTTGCTTTCTCTGATACCAATCTGATAGGGAGGCTAGAGGAATCAATCACAGATTCCTGCACTAGGCCTTTTCATAGACCTCCTTGGTGTAATTGTTGTTCCACCTTAACCTATAGGAACTCTACCTTGTCTAAGTTCCCCTGGTTCTCCTGGCCAACCTCACTATCTTGACAAATTTTGAACAACCAAACCAATCCTTGGTTCAATGCTTCACTCTCCTTTGGCCCTTAATCTGCCCTAAAGGCCAAATAACCTCAACCTTCTTCTAGGTTCTTGCAAGGGTTTGAAAAGGTTACAAAGACTTTAAAATGGCTTATCTAGGGTTCTTAGACAACCAAAAGTTTCTATCTTACCATCGCTTTCACAAAATGCTCTCCTAGGGTTCGAAAGGCTAGTAGCCTTGAGCCCCCAATTAGGTCTCTAAACAGGGGTAAAATGATTTTTCTTTCTAAACCCACCAAATAAACTGGTTCTTTGCTTAGGAACTATGTTTCACATGCCCTCACCTCCAAGATTCTTATGGTTTCAAGCCAGCTCAGGATGTATGCTGTCCAGACTCCAAAATGGGCAAGAAACTAGGGTTTCCAAGCTTCCTCTCTGCTAAATGAATTGGTAAACACTCCTCCTGATCACCAAACATGGCCAAGACCTTCCCCTAAATTCTCCAAAAATAATTTCTCAAAAGGCTTTACTTCCCTGCAAGTTATCCATGCTGTCCTGTAGCCTTTCCTAGCCGGGCTCTTCATTGGCTCGCCTAGGGCAAGGCTTTTCTCCCAGCTCCTGCAACCAAAAAAACCTAACACCTATCGTATTTACAAGCACGGAGTCTAGGAACATTTCCCAAAAGGTTGTACAATTTGTAAGGTGGGAAGGTGCCCTAAGACTCCATTCTTTAAAAACTGCCTGCTACAAGCCTAAAAATGACAGTGGACAAAATATGTACAGATAAAAGAAGAAAAAGATATACAAAGAGAGAAAGATGGCACTCCAAGCTTGTACAATGTAAATACTACATACTACAAACAAGATGACAACAGAGTTATGCCATTGAAGTTTAGTTTTTAACACAAAGATACATAAAAACTATCTTTGTACGCTGTTTTTTTCAATTTTCAAAAATGTCACTCAACATTAATGCTTCTAATCCCACCTCAGGGTCGATTTATGCCTTAAATAGGCTTCTAAAGCAGTTTAGATGCTTGGGTCAAGATTTTAGATGACCTAAAAATGCAATTTATAAAACCCAATGTTGTTTCAAACACCTTGCCAACTCTTGACAACTTAACACAATGATGTTGCAAAGCTAATGAACACTTATCACCTTCTTTCCCAAAGTTCAAAAACAACCCTAAGCACCTAAAAAAATGGTCCACATGACCTTATGAATAACACAACAAAATTAAGAACTTCAACAAAATTTCAACAATAGTCCTTTCCCAGGTGCTCCTGCACTAGTTATGCTACTAAGATTAAGGCCTACCGGTGTTACAATAAAAGATTGAAGAAAATGGTTGAAAGTGAAAATGTTAAGGTTGATGAAGACTTTGGTACACTATCAAGAACCTTTGGATATGATTCTGATGATCAGAGTGATAGTACAAACAAAGGTCAGACTTCAAGTCAAGTGAAAATCAAGAAGATCAAGAAGGAGAAACTTGTGGAAGAACAAAAGAGAAATCAGAAGAGCCTAAGGTTGAAGAACATTCTAAGAAGACTCAGAGGTATGTAAGGTTCAATCATTCAGAGAATTAGATCATAGGAGATAAGAAAAAAGGTGTCCAAACTAGGAGAAAGATTACAAAAGAATATTGCTTGATTTCAAAAACCAAGCCTAACAATGTGATTGAAGCATGCAAAGATGAACATTGGGTTGAAGCAATGAAAGAGGAACTAGAAAAAATTGAGAAGAATGATACTTGGATTCTTTTTCCCAGACCTAAGGATAAGAATGCCATTGGAAGTAAATGGGTCTTTAGAAACAAATTGAATGAACAAGGCGAAGTGGTTAGAAACAAAGCAAGTCTGGTATGTAAGGGATATTCACAGATGTAAGGTATTGATTTTGAAGAAACCTTTGCCCATATTGCTAGAATTGAAGTTGTGAGTTGTTTCTTGCTTATGCTGCTTACAAAGACTACAAAGTTTATCAGATGGATGTCAAGTCTGCTTTTCTAAATGGTGAATTGGAAGAAGAGGTGTATGTTGAACAACCAAATGGATTTCAATTAACTGATCAAGGAGATATGGTTTGTTGGTTGAAGAATGCATTGAATGGACTCAAACAAGCCCCTAGAGCTTGGTATGCCAGATTGGACAAGTATTTGGTGAATCTTGGATTTAACAAAGGTACTACTAATAGTAATCTATATTTCAAGAATGATGATGATAAAGATTTGATTGTGGAAGTTTTTGTTGATGATATCATATTTGGAGGAGATGATAGCTTGTGCATGAAGTTTGCTAATGAGATGCATAACGAGTTTGAGATGTCAATGGTTGGAGAGATAAAATTCTTCTTGGGATTGAAAATTACTCAGTTAGATAAAGGGATCTTCATATCTCAGTCCAAGTATCTGAAATAATTGCTAAATAAATTTGGTATGAAAGATTCAAATCCAGTTGGTACACCCATGGTGATCGGATGGAAGTTGATAACTAATGATGATTCTTTGAAGGAAAATCAGACTAGATACAAATCAATGATTGGTGGATTGCTGTATTTGACTCAAACTAGGCCTGATATCATGAATGCTATATGTATTGTTGCAAGATTTCAAGCTGATCCTAAATAATCTCATGTGACTGCTGTGAAGAGGATTTTCAGATACTTGAAGGGGATAGTTGATTTTGGTTTATGGTATCCTAAACAGGATGATCTTACTTTGAGTGCCTTTACTGATGCTGATTGGGAAGGAGATGTGAATGACAAGAAAAGTAATAGTGGTGGAGAATTTTTCTTGGGAAAGAAGTTGATTTCATGGTTAAGCAATAAGCAAAATGCTATTTCTTTATCTGCTACTGAGGCCAAATACATTGTTGTTACTAATAATTGTACTCAAGTCCTGTGGATGAAACAAATGTTGAAGGATATCAGAGTTGTGTATGACAAGCCTATTTTCATATTATGTGATAACTCAAGTGCTATTAACATTTCTAAGAATTTAGTGTTGCATTCCAAAACCAAACATATATCTATTAAGTTTCACTTTTTGAGAGAGAAGGTAAGCGAAAAGGAAGTCAAATTGGAATATGTACCTACTAAGGAGTAGATTGCAGACATATTTACTAAGCCATTGCCTAAGGATAATTTTGAGTATCTTAGAGGGAAGTTAGGGGTGATTACCCCTCCTAATCAGAACTAAGGATGCATTGATTTGCATCAATCCATGAATTTCATGTTCATATTTTGATCCTTATTGATGTTGTGGTGCCTGCTACTCAGGGGGAGTAGTCAGGTGTTTAGATATGTGGTTCGAAGCTTGAATAGAAGAGATAGTTGAAATTGATGTCAAAGGGGGAGAAAAGTAATGTGAAAAATCCTTGTGGGGAGAAGAGCTAAGAAAAGAAGAGTCATAACTTAAGGGGGAGTAAGTGTTGTGTTGATGGTATTTTTCACATCATGTGTTTCCATCAATGCCAAAGGGGGAGATTGTTGGATGTTGTGGTTTTGTTGCTGATATGTGGTTTTCATTGATGTAAAAACTATTAGCATTGTTGCATTAGAAGCCGTATATGTCGAGCATATTGAGAAAATTGTAATAAGAAGTGCTATAGGTTGTCAGTGGTGAAGTGAAGTTATTTATGTCACTGTGATCAGTGCATTACTATTATGAGGTTGTGGACTAAAGGGTTTCTTGTTGAGTATATCTAGTTTATCCATGTCTAGTTTCAAAGATCCACGTGAAGATTTGATCAAGTAATGAAGATTTGTATTCTGACAGTTTTTCTATTACTTCAGTTTTGTTGTGCAGTTTTCACACACACGCCCCGCTGAAGGCATGGACCCTCTTTCGCTTTAGTTTTGGTGTCTTTTCCCTTTCATTTTGAGGTTTTATCTTGCTTTGGAATGTGTTTAAATGTTTATTTTTATTTCCTAAGTGATCCCCCTAAGTTATTCATTGCAAATCTTAAGCTCTGGGTGAATTTTGGGTTTTTACCTTGGTTCGGGACTTTCCACCCCAGTCAGATTTTCCCGGATCCTGCTTGGACTCTGGCTAAGCACTCTGGTTTAGAGATTTTCAGTCTTCATAGAATTCCACGTGGGCCGGATTCTTCTGAATTCCATCTTGTCATCGGGTTCCCAATTTTTTCTGGCTGTCTTGTCGACTGCATTTAATGTTGTCTGTACAAGCTTTGAACTATGTATTTAATTGATCTTTGGGGTATTTTTTACCATTGTGCTTTATTTTTTGTCATCGATTGAGCTGAGGAGTGCATTCTTGGAAGTGTTCAATTTGATTTAGGGCGCTGAGTTGGTGAATTGTTCGATTTAAGTGGTGATTTCCTGTGCATTACTGTTGATTGTCTTCACTGGGCGCCATTAAATTGGTATTTTCTGCCTCATTCAATTTTTGCTGCATCAAATGGTACATATTCGATTGCACTTCTTTTGATTTATGAATGGTTAGCATCGCCTTGGGGTTTAATTCTCTGCATTATTTGAACATTTTTTCGTGGCTAGGGTTGCATAACATTGTTTGATTTATGGTCTCCCAAGTGATTTATGAGCCTATTTGTTTCTTTGCATTGTGAGGAGACTTTCTTGAGAGTCGTGAGTAAACTCTAGTAAGGAATTAGTAGTTGAAATACTTGAATCCTGAGCTTGCCTGTGCGTTAATGGTGGATTTGTAGGGTTTGATTTAGGGCATCATCGTTTATCTTTAGTATGCTTCCCAATTGGCCTAGAATTCTAAGAAAACCTATTAAGGACCCATACCAGACTTGTCTTAGGCCTAGGTTCTTGAAAATTTATAATTGATCCATCAATCTAGACAAAATCATGATTTATTGTCGAAGTTCGGGTTTTGTCCTCAGTCTAAGATTTTTTGTCTTTGGCAGATTTTCCGGTTCTGGCGGATTTTCCCAATTTCCTTTGATTTCCCAGAATCTGCATACTTTCAGAGTTCTACCTTATCCAAAGATTTATGTTGGCTCCAAATTTTCTTGAAGTCCTTGGCTCCCTATTTTTTCTAAATTTGCAAAGTGTCTCTACGTTCACGAAAAATCCGTCCCTGGCAGATTTTCCTGGAATATGATGGAATATGAAATAACATGATGTGTTAATGGATGAATATGAATTTTATGATTAATTCATGCTATATTTAGATCTCACATGCTATTTATTGATTAATAATGATTGGATTGAATTGCTAATTGGTGTTTTCTTGTTCATTCCACTGTAATCCATCTAGCCCAGAATTCCCCGAAATTCCTTCCTGACTTGGATTCTGTGGATGGCCCTAAAACCTGAAGTTTAATATGACCATTTCATTTGAGATTTAATGAAATATTGCTTATGTGGGACTCATTTTAATGATTCCCTTGATGAATTAACATTGGTTTCATGTGGTTTTTATTATGTTTCCTTGTCAAGTGCAGGCTGAATCTAGCAAGGTAAGTGTTGGAAAGGCTAAGGGTGACATGGAGGGATATTCCATATCCAAAGCGGAAAGAATAAAGATGGAAATCAAGAGCAAGATTCTAGAGAGTAAGATCACTTCTATCTGGTCAGAGGTAATTGACACGAATGTTGGACTATGGGACTATGAGGAGTTCAAGGCCAAAATGGCAGCACAGGATCTTCCTCTAGTGGCTAAGAGGATGCTAGAATCAGGATTGGCACATGTGGCTGGTTTTTGTTCCACGGTGTAGTGTTATGAGTTAGTCCTTGAGTGTTCCAGGCACTATGACAGTGATACACAAAGAATAATTGGTCCTCAAGGGAGGATTGTGGTGAATCTCAACCCTGTTTCCATTGCTTAGACTTTTGATATGCCAGATAGATCTCATGTGGTAGCATTCAACATGAAGGTAGCTCAGGAGTACTATGAAGAATAGATTGTTAAATCTCAGCAGCTTATCAATTCCTGGCTGGAGAAGCCTAAGTCTTATTATTCCAAACTGCCTAAATAGCTATTCAGGGAAAAGTTCAAAAAGGAGTATTATGATGCCATCACTCTTCTTAGTAGGGTGGTTGGATTGAAGAATGCTAGAATGTTTGAGAATCGGATGTACCATGTGATTTTGATGATGTAACAGGAGAAGACTGACTACCATTGGGTAGGTGTCATTAGCAGAGTGATTCATGAGTAGTTGTCCAATGTGTTGTAGACCAAGACCTTCACAATGACCTCATACTTGGTCTATGCTCTTGCAAGGTTTCATCCTTATAAGGGATTGAGTACTAGGGGTGTCTTTGGGTAGGATATTATTTATGAGGTGTACCCTCAGTTTCACTTCGGAAGCTCGAGCTACAGGAGGGTGAATGATGCATTCACCATGCATATCACTAGATTGCTTCAGGGAGTAGAACACATAAGGATTTCTGACCAAGCCAAGGAGCTCATCAAGAAATATGGTGCTTGGTTTATTCAATTCCCAACCTTCTCATATATCTAGGTTGATGGCTGTCAGAGGGCTCCATACAGACTTCCAAGGTATCCCACGGATCATATCATACTTCTGGAAGTCACTAGACATATATGTGACTTTGATGCTATTGTCAAAAGGGACAAACATAAGACTAGTTTTGGTGGGGACTTCCCCTTGAGGATTGGCACTAGAGAGGCGTGCCCTTCCATTATTTATGCCCAAGCTTTAGAGGAGGAGATGAGTACTCTTGGCTTATCTTTCCATTCCAAGAGGTCCAGATTTGATATAACAGGTGAAGCCCAAAAGAAGGCCAGTAGAGAGTATAGCCATAAGGCTGATTTGGAGGACTACTGGGCCAATTGCAGTGATGAATTTGAGGTCAGGAAGAAGAAGTTTTTTGGCTTCCGGTTGAATCAGTTCGTTTATACAATGTGAAGGTAGTGCCTGATCAGCTTGAAGATGATGTGGATCTGATTCAAAGTCATTCTTATGAGGTAGTAAAGGACATGCCAATTGGTGATGTGGATTGGTTAGAGGAAGAAAATATAGAACTAAATCAGTTAATGGATCCAGTTACCAAGTTTACTAGAATGTGGCTAAAGCATAAACTGTGGGAGTTAGAAAATGAAGGTGTACAATGCATCTATGAGCTGATGGGAGATTTGGACCCTCATTCTAATTCTGAAGAGTCATCTGAGTAGGATCCTAAGGGAAAAGGTAAGCTGGATTCTCCTTTTAAAATCAAGATAAAAGGTGTTCAAGAGGAGGAAGTCCAAGAAATAGAAAAGTAGAGAAAACCAATTGCTAAGAAAAGGTCGAGGATTAAGAGGTTTGAACAGAAAGAAATTGAGAAGTAGATTGCTGAGGTTGATGTTCCTGTGCCTAAGAGAAGGAGAATTGTGAGGTTATCACAAAAGGAAAGCTCCAAGGTGGGAGAGGAAGGAGTTTCTCCACCTGTGGTAAATATAGAGAGTTCAGAGGAGAAGGCATAGGTGTACACTAGTAGGTCAAGGACTCCTCCCAAGGATAGCATGCCCAAGGAAAACCCTCCTCTAGTTACTTCTCATGAGGAGCATCATGATGATGTTCCTTCTTCTCATGAAGATAAAAGAAAATTAGGTGAATATGAGAAGGCTGAAGATCATCCAGACACTGAGGGAGAGGAATTTCATGAGGGTGACCTTTTTAGTGCTGAGGCTGAAGTTGAAAAGGTGACGCAGTCTCCCTTGGTTGCATATGAAGAGTCACCTATTATGACTGAAGAGGTCAAATCACCTCCAAGAGAAGAAGAAGTAGAAAAGATTCCATCACCTGAGCATAAGGAGGAACATGTTGAAGAGAAGGAGAACAAGACAGAGACTCCTGAGAAGTAGGGTTTGAATGAGGAAGTGCCTAAAGATCAATAGGAAGAGGAGAAACAAAGAAAAGTATAGTTGGAATCCATTGTTCCAGAGTGGTTGGACAAGGAGATAAAGAGAAAACAAGTTGTTGTAGAGGATACTCCACCCAACTGGGATGAGTTGTTGGCCAAGATTGGAAAGGACAAGGGTAAAAAGAAGGCGAAGGTCATCTCAAGGATTGAAAGAGATGAGGCCAGCAATAAGGTGGTCCATATTGCAACTCCTGCTCCAGATAAGAATAGGGAGGAGGTAACAACAAAAGATTATAATGTGCAGAACTTTAATTTAGGGCCTACCTCTGTTGAGCAGGACATTGAGGATTATCATGGTTCTAGCATAGTGGTTCTAGCATAGTTATCTTGGGGAGATTGAGGAAAGAAATTCAAAATAAGCAGGAGCTGAAGAAGGAAAATGAAAAACTTAGGAAATTCTTGGAGGATTTGATGAAACCCTTGCAATCTATTAACCCTTCGGCTTCTGCTGCAAATCCCTTACCCCAGGAAACCATCATTGAGCTTGAAAGAATGAAGGCTTCCACTCTTGCCACTGCAAATTGGTTGCAAGGGGTGCAAACAAAGGGAAATGATGCTATCAAGGACATTCTTTCATCTGGGAAAGATGCTATGAGGGCAGCTGATTGGCTGAAGGAGGTATTAGCTCAAGACAAAAAAGATGCATATCTCTTGCTGCAGAAAACGAAAACAATCATGAAGTATACCAAATATAAGCTAGTAAATGATAAAATTCTCCCTTCCTCTGAAGCTGCTAAACCTTGGGAGTGGTTTGAAGTATTGCAGATCAGGCATAAGGTTCTGAAGAATATTTACAAGCAGAGGAGGCAAATTGATGACACCCTAGCTGGTGTTTATAATGGTTGTATCACTTTCTTTGAGATTATGATGGGAAGAAGGAATATTTCCCCTAAGTATTTGAGTTTAGAACAATTGAGAAAGTGGTGGCATGATGTTTATGCTCCAATTAGTGATGAGTCTATTTCTGAACACTAGTTAGATGATGTGGCCACCTACATTGCTGTCATTGACAAATACCTAACTTATAAGGTGGAGTGGGATAAGTTGGTGAAATAATCAAAGAAAGAAATTGCATCAATTGAGAGCTGACTTAGGGTTTTTCCTTTTCCACTTGTGGCCAACTTGGATAGGGTGCTTTTGAAGGTGCATGAAATGCTGGATCGAAATAAAGACAAATGGGGAAGGTAGTCAATGATTGGTTGCATCGAGATTTGTGCTTCCCTATTATTTTTCCATGCATTGATATGAGCTGCATTGGAAATCCTGGGCTGACCTGGATGAAGTTCATGCATTTAATGCATATTTTATCTCATTTTGAATTTCTCTTGGCTGACTTGTTGTGCCTAATTATTATTGTAAAATCCTATCTAGGCTGACATGTTTTGGGGGTTCTATAAATATGGCATTTTTCCTCATTTGTAAGGGTTAAGAAATTTTAGACAGACAAATAGAGAGATAGTTAGAGCGAATTAAGTAGAGCAAGAGTTAGCAAGTAGTTGTTCTCAAGCAAATATTGTAACAGAAAGCTGGAATTGTTGCTACAGTGGATAATTTGATGCAAGTAATGACATTTTGATTTGGTGCCATACTTGTGTTCTTCTTGTCTTGCATGGTTCTTATTATTCTATCTTTAGAATTTCTTTGAGGAAAATCGATATTTAGAATTAGATTTGATTTAATGATGTTTATGGTTTGATATTTGAAGTGTTGCGGCAATCCCTGGTCCATACTTTTCGCAACCAACTGATTGTTAGTTGCTTTGAAAAGTTAGCCTGGACTTTATATTCATTGTGCTTAGTTCAATTGTGAGGGTTTATTCATTTCAATTGCAATAGGGTTGTTTGAATGAATGTTCATGATTGAAAATCCTAACACCTTAGAAGATTGCACTATTTCTATAAGATTGTAGATTCATTTGGGTCAAGTAGAAATCAGTTTTTGAGGGATTGGTCCATTTCGAGTGTTGGTCATTTGCATTGTTAATCTTAGGTTTAATATTAAGTTTAGAAATCTCTTTGAAACCCTTATCTTTTGTTATTTCTTTGATTATTGGATTAAATTTAGGATTGAAGTATCATCATATTGTTATATCTGATAAATTGAGATTTAGTATTTCGCTTGTAGTAAGGTCCCATTGTGATTACCAACATTTTCACATTTATCACTGAGTTGTTTATGCATTGTCAAGACCTAACATTAGAGACCTTGGGGTTATCTCTTGAGGCTTGCTGATAGAGATTTACCTTTCAAGAGAAATAGGATATTATATTCTATCTGAGTTGTTGTTGTGCAAAAAAATTGATATCAACAAGTTTGTGTTCCCAAATGAAGATCATGTGATTTCTATAAGTTCAATTGCTACAGATACTTCTCTAGTGTTTCATGATGTTTGTGGATGTTTCTAGTTTGTGCTCTATTTGTGCTACACACCCGCATTGATCTTTGTGCTCGTGATCCGAGATTTTCTCTTGCGTGTTCATGTTTTTCATGTTCATGGCCAACAAGGTGTTGAAGTGTGTTGTGGATCTTCGAGGAGTACTTAATTGAAGTGGTTCATGTTTGAGGATGTTGTTTTCAGTCTTAACTATGTTGTGGCCAACCTTGGTTGATTTACATGAATAATATTTATTGTTTTGGGCCGAATGTTTATATTCATTTTATTATTTTCTTGAGGCTGACTTATAGCAATGAAATTTCTTGTTGAGAATATATAAGAGTGATTGTTTTATCATTTGAAGGCATGAGTGTGCAAAGTGTATGAGTCCTGTGTGCGAATAATGTATAGATCATTCAAAGGTAGAGTAGAGAGTAAAGAAGAGTGAAGAAGTTTTCATGAGCTTAACCAGAACTGTAACCAAGCATTAGCAGATGCTATTTTCTCAGTTCAAAGTTTGATGGGTTTAATCAGAACCTTTCTATAAGATAATGTGTCTTCCTTTGGGCAGTAAGCCTATTTGTATTTGAGCAGTGAGCTCTAGGCAGTGTGCCTGAATGCATGTGCATTCCCCATTCATATTTTCTTATACTTTTAATAGGGTATAATCTTGTGGACTGACCTCCACTATGGTTTTTCCTCGAATAGGGTTTCCACATAAAAATCTTGGTGTTATGTGTGTTTCTGATATGTTGTTCATTTATTATTTCATGATTAATGATCAGATTTGAGAATAAGGCTAATAAGTTGAATAAGTTTAAAATTTGGTGAATACTGATTCACCTCTCCCCCTCTCAGTTTTCTGCCCTTGAGTTGCCAATAGGGAATGCATAGGTGTGTTCAACCCCTTCACAACTAAAAGTTTTATGATAGTTTGCAAGAAAATTTGGACACACAGTCATTGATTCCTCACACATGCCAAATTTTAAAGGCTTGAGTTCAAAATGGTTTTTAGATATCCTTAAAAAAGAACTTTCTACCAATTTTCATGAGTTTTTGACAATGGAAAATAAAGATATGAAGTTTTTAGTGTTTTTGGAAACCTTAGGCAGGGTTTGGACTTGCTCTTAGTAAAAATGCCATAACTCACACAAAAATTAATGAAAATGCATGAAACCAAAATAATTTTTAAGGTAAGACACAAAACCAAATTCCCAAGGTGTGTGCAGGTCCGTACCGGACCATACAAATCCATACCATGCCTATTTCAGGATGCAACTTTTAAGAAAAAAATAAACTTACAAACTTTCCCTCAATGAAATTGCCATTTATCACTCAAAACTTAATGAATTTGATTCAAACAAAAAAATTATAATATTAAAACACATCTTCAACCTTCCCAATTGATTTCATGTGTGTATTGTACCATACAAGGCCGTACCATGAAGATTAATGACTGTTTCAACAAAAAATGTAAGGGAAGAATGTGCCAAAAATAGTTTCTTTCATTCCCGTTTTTCCCCCAACCTTCTCCAAACTTGGAGCTCTTGTGAAAATTTCATATTTATGCAATTATATTCATTTAAATTTCCAGAAACTACTTCTTAACTTCCAAAACCAATTTTGCAAAATTGCATTTTACAACATTGACAACATTTGACAACTTTTGCATTTTTTAACAACTTTGCACCTAATCACCCAAAACTAATCCGGTATGACCCAAAATGAGTAATGAACTTAAATGGTCCACATTGACCTTATTGACCCAAAACAAACCAAAATTCAAAGTTTTGCAACATGACAACAAAGTGTATCAAAGTATTCCCCTGCAGTAATCATTATCTCGTTGAATATTGCAAGTGGATTATTTAGGTCAAATGGCATCACTACATACATGTAAGAGCCCCATTCTATTGAAAATGTGGTTTTTGGTTGATCCTTCTCACTTTTATTTACTTGGTGATAGCCAGAGAACCCATTAGGGAATGAGTACAAATTTATCTTATCACCACTGATTCTAATATTTCCTTGGTGAATGGTGTAGGGAAGGGGTCATGAATGTAGGCTTTATTTAGTTCCCTGAATTCAACATAAATTACTATCTCACTCATTTTATTATTTTGTATAACCATAGGGCTAATCCATTCCACATATTCTATTGGTTTGGTCATCCTTGATTTAAGCATTTTATCCAACTCTACTTCAACTTTCTTCTTCATGTTTGGATTTAGTCGATATGGCCTCTTTTGTACCTATTTAACCCCCTCTTTTAGTTAATTTTTCATAACTCAGGTACTTCCTCCTTTATATTATTTAGGTCTTTAAATTTTCTATGAAATAGTTCTTCAAATTCTGATAAAATATTTGTGACTTGTGCTACTAGTTTATCATCCCAATGGTCTCCTAATTTTTCTAGTTTAGGCTCCCCTTCGATGACAATGTTTTCTTCTCTTAGCTTAACCAATTAATTGTAATACTATTATTTATCTTCTATTGGGATTATAATTCCCTTTCACTTTGGTTGACTTCTATGTCTAGTTTGTGTGTATTGTCATCTTCTTGTTGCATCAGGTAACATCTTCTATTTGATGATGTAGTTTCTTTGTCTAACCATTCTATGTATCTCCATATTCCTTTTGATTTTGGGGGTGATGTATAAGTTTGAGGAATCACCTCTTCATTAATTACATATGGTTCAAGAATATTATCTCTTTTTTATGTCCAATATTTTGTTTCTCCTCTTTGTTCTTGGTTGATATACCATGTTTGTGCTATTGGTGTTACCTTGTCTAGTAGAATAATTGTATGTAGAGTCATTCATCATACTTGTTCTATGTTTTCCATGTTGTGATGCAAGTGGTTAAATGATCATTTAGTAAGATATTTCCATTGTATTTTATTATCTCTCTATATCCCCCTTCTTCTAGTAGGTATCTTGTTTTAATTAAAATTTTGAATATTCCCCATTTAGTCAATTTGTCTTAGTGTTTATTGCACCAACTTGTGACATTGCAAATGATTGTGTGTTTTAGTATATTAAGTCTCATCTCTTTAGAATGGAAAAGTTTTCTATCTATGTAATAAATGCTGATAGGTCAACGACTCCTAGATACTTGGGAAGTTTAATATGGGAAATTCCATAGAGATGTGGTTTATTTGGAAATATATTTCAAGTGTGTCATGTATGCTATCTTTTGACTCGCAATAATTTTTGTCCAGTACATTATATATATCTATGGTAGAATGCAAAGCATCCTCTAGTGTCTCTATGGAACCTAGTAATCCTTTGGGAATGGATTTTTTGTTCCTCTTTCATCCATGCATCTAACACATCCTCACTATTTGTACTATATGCATTGCTTTCTATTTTAACTTCTCCTTCTAAATTAGGTACTTTCAACTGTCATTTAGTGGTAATCATGAAATTGTTTAAAGGTTTTTATTTTCAATATCATTTAGAGGTAATCGTGAAATTTTTAGTGGTAATCATGAAATGGATGTGTTTATTTCCTGGGTGCTTTGCTCTAACATGATATCAATGGAAAGGTATTTTCATCACCTTTGCAGTGGTTGAGGAATGCCTCTCATATTTTTATATTTGGTGGTGTTTTTAATTTGTTGAAGTTCAATATTGGTGTTGTGCTCTTTGGAGTAGCTTGATTTTCAGCCCTCTTTTTGCATTATTTCCTCCTAAAGTATTTTGAGAAGGCTTCATTTGCAGTATTTGAGAGTTTCTAATTGTTGTTCAAGGTTATTGTCTTTGTATTTTTGGAGTTTTGTCATAGTTGATTATGGGGTTTTCATTGCATCTTGTTGTGATTATGTTAAAAAGGGGAAACTATAATCAATGGAGAGATGGTATCATAAAACATCTCAGATATGGCTTCATTTTTTGCCACATTTATATAATCTTGTTCCCCTTCTTGGTACTGATAGTAAGAAATTTGCATGGAATTGAAAAATGGATCATGTCCTAGGAGTTATTGCAATGCATACTAATGATGCCACTTTGGATGCTATTGATCATTTTGAGTGTCCTTATATTCTTTGGACTAAAATTTGGGAAATACATGGAGATCCTGATACTCAGCTATTCCCAGATGATCCTATTTCAAATTGTCTTGTGCCTCTTCATTTTTCCAGACAAGATACCCTATGATCATGCTACTATGCAGGAGTTTGAAGTTTTGGAATACTTTGAGTCTTCAGATGAGGATCGCAAGGGTTCTTCAAATGCCCCTTCTTCTCCATCAGGGACAATTGATGTACCTTCACCTTCAATGATTCATTGTGCAAAGTCATTGATTGAAGCTCCTATCATTCCTGTTCAGCATGACCATTCATCTTATGTTGATGATTCATTGAGCACATAGAAGTAGATAGTGATTCATCACAATCAGTATCTCATTGTCTTCCTGATTGGGATTCTTATTTGTTGGACATTTTTTCATTGTTCATGGAATCTCACATTTCTGACTTGGAAGACACATTTGAGGGTATATCCCTCCTATTTGATGATAGTTGTGGTACAACTGTTGTTGCACCATCTAAGTCTCTGGAGAGTGTTCAACACTAGTTTTTAGTGGTACCTTGTTTGTCACCTTTTGTTGTGATTGGGCATGTTCCTGATTGGTTTGTGACATCATATTCCAAGGTCATGGCCACACATGAGCCTATTTCAGAGATATTTTCATCCTACATTTGGATTTCACTTGTTAATTCCTATCCAGAATGGGAAGCATACTTGCATTTGTACTTGGTTTTGTTTCTTTTGAAAGGGAGACAAGTTGTTTTTTAATATTGGATCATGTTTTGTCTTTAGGAACTTACCATTTTTGCAGGTGATTACTCATTGTTGGGGGGGGGGCTACATAGTCTCTCTTTCCCTCTTATGGGGGGCCATTGATTGTATATACATGATGTATGTAGTCCTTGGGGGGTGTGATTGAGTCCTCCATCCATGCATCATTTTTGTTTTCTTTTCTCTCTTTTGGAGAAGGGTTTTTTCCCACAAGGTTTTTCTCCTTTTTTTTTGGTTGTGAGAGACTGCATTGTAAATGGGTACCTAACATGGTTGTGTAGCTGGGACCCATATTGCATCTTCATTTTGCATAATAATTCTCCCTAAGTTGCACTTAAGGGGGGGTGTTGAAGTAAATGTTTTTACCATTTACCCACTTAAGCTTACTTAGGGATATTGTAATTAGAATAGTTTGCATTTAATCATTTTGGGTGGTTTTTTTCCCTTGTGGGTAGTTTTAAACCCATCACCTACTTTTATGCCTTTATAAGGCACTTTGTACAATATGTAAATAATCTCATTCTGAATACATTTATCTCTAGTGAAGTAGCATAGTGCTCCTCTCTATCTCGTGAAGGTTTATTTTGCAGTTGATTTTCCTGGGTGCTTTTCTCTAACCGTTATTTTCTTTTGGGCTTACTTCTTCTATATATGATTCGTTTGGGTTTTTTCCTAGTGGAATATGGACAATTTTGTTGGTATCAATAAATGATATCTCTTATTTTCTTGAGTCAACAATATCATTTTTATTGACAAACCACCATAGTCCTAGCAATGCATTATATGAATCAAATATTTATTTGATAACTACTACTTCAAAATATACAATCTGTTTGACTCCTTTTATGCTTACTTTGACTTGTTTCCAACTTCCTAGTGTTTTCATCCCTATTCCATAGATCTACTAGACTAATAATTTTTCTTTTAAGAATATTAGGATTGGGAGCATTAAGATTAAAATGTTTGATAATATTGTGAGGAAATTAACAAAGGTAAGACATGAACTAAAACTCAAAAATAATTTAATTTCCTTGGGAGTTTTAGATTTTGTAGGCTATAAATTTACATGTCAAGTGGATCATTGAAATTATCCAAGGGCATTTTGATACATGAAGACTTTAAATATTAGAAACCTTTACAATCTAGAAGGGAGCATTGTAAGCAATGAAGCAACAATGATATCTAAGAAAGAAAATGAATCTACTCATTTATGGAATCAACAAATAGGTCATATGAGCAAGAAAGGGCTAAAGGTATTGTTAACCGTAAGTTACTTTCCAATCTAAAATCTTTGAATTTGAATTTATAAAAGCATTGTGTTTATGAGAAGTAGTCTAGACAAAAGTTTAAAGAAAGTAGTCATACAAGTACGGGTATTCTAGATTATATCCATTTAGATGTTTGGGGGCAATCTTCTATAATTTCTTTTGGAGGATCATCATATTTTGTGACATTTATAGATGATTACTCTAGAAAGTTGTGGGACTATATTCTTAAAATTAAAGCTATTATGTTTAGTGTATTTGAGTAGTTTAGAGTTTTGGTTGAAAAGAGAATTGAAAGATCACTCCGGTGTCTAAGAAAAATATTGGAGGCAAGTTCATATCTTTGGAATTTAAAAATTATTGCAAGGAAGATGGGATTGAAAGGAATAAAACCATAATATACAATCCTTACTCAATGATGTTGCGAAATGCATGAACGAGAATCTTCTTGAGAGAGAACCATGCCCGATGGTGATCGGTGGATCTCGAAGGCCCTAAAAATCAATAGCTTTAGAATCTCC